>JBCJKH010031572.1:0-19759 GCA_039877255.1 Loriculus beryllinus
TGTCAGCACAGCTTGGTGTCATCAGCAGACTTGCTGGGGGTGCATTCAATTCCACTGTCCATGTCACCAACAAAGGTGTTAAACAGTGCTGGTCCAAGTGCCAACTGCTGAGGAACACTACTCATCACTGGTCTCCACTTGGACATTGAGCCATTGACCACAACTCTTTGAGTGTGACCATCCAGCCAATTCCTTATACATTGAGTGGTCCTTCCACTGAATCCATGTATATCCAGTTCAGAGAAAAAGATGTTGTGCAGGACAGTGCCAAATGTATCCACAGGGATCTCTCAAGGTTGACCTATAAAGGTCATTACATAGCAGCAAGGGGATGACCTCCAAAGTTTGGAGTAAATGACAGAAAGTGAAGTAACATGACTGCCTCTGTCAGCTTTTCCAAAGACCTGCTGTGTGATCTCCACCTGTAAAATACAGATAATAACTCTTCCTGTACGTCATAGGGTTGTTGTGGTGCTTAATTAAAGCATCTACAAAGGCTTTCAGGAGCCTCAGTCTATAACTTAAGCGAGGCTGTTACTCTTCTTCTCCATAGTGACTGTCAATTGTTTTATTGATCTAGTCCATTATAGACTCAGGAAAAGAGTTGTTTATTACGGTGAGAACTTGCAATTGGAATATTTCTTTTCTCCTCACTAGACTCAAAACTTGCTCCCACAGATGTTTTTAATCATCAAAGAGGTTGATTTTAGGCTACAAAAAGGGGCAGGATTGACACTGGGTATCGTTCTCTACTAGTTAAAAGCCTTTTTTCTGGTCTTTCTGTAAGAACTGACATGTTCAGTTTACTGGCACCTATTGGAGCTTTCATACGAAATAACAACAGCAAAAATATTTCTGTCTTCAATTACAGCTGGATGAAAAACTTGTTGATAATAATAGGAGGCTTCCCACTGTTACACAAGGCTTTAAATCAGATTATTAATATCCTGCAAGCTGATGGTACATAAAAACCTCAAATGATTTCACTGAGAGTTTTCCATGCAAAGAAATTGCAACATCAGTCATCAGTATTTAAACGCTTTTAGGACAAGTGAATTGATGGCAATGTAAAGAAATGATTAATAGCAAAAGATAATTTAGCTACAAGCAGTTAAATTTAATTTCTCATTGCTATGACTGTATATTCATGCTAAAAATCACAAACATTTACTACCTCCATGCAGAAGCAACATTTCTAAGGTATTGAAGTATCTTGGTCGTCCAATTATTACATACAGAATCCCTAAGAATTCTACCTGCTTACATTATTCAAAGAACTATTTTGAATTAGTTCACTAGTTAGGCAGCAGTTGATAACATAACATTTAACATAACATTTCAGAGAAAGCTGAGCAATAAACAGGTGCTTTTAAACTGCACTCCTTTCTTTTTCAATTTCAGGGAGAATAATGTTTTTACAAGGAATCAACCAAAGGTTAATTTGCAATTAGAGCTTTATGATGGGAAGAGGCTCTGTTGGTGAGTCCTACGACCAGAAGTCCATCACTGAGACACAAAAAGGAAAAGAAGGTTAATAAATACTCCACAGACATGTTCTGATGCTTTTCCATTGGTTGGCAGTTCCTAGCTCAATTTAGGTCCTGTTAATAAGACATTAAGCATGTACATCAGAGGTGGACTCTGGAGAGTGAAGATGATAATTTACCTGCATAAAATAGAGATTAGGAGAAAAAGTGTCATCATCCCTCGACATGAATGGGAAACTGTGAAATTAGGTGGTTTGCCAAAAACTGCAGCAGGAATAGGAAGAAAACTCCTACCTGGCTCCTAGTTTGATGTATCATAATAAAGTAAATTCTGATTCTTGTTCTTTCTTCTGTGGTCCTACATAAATCACTACGGACTAGGTGAGAATTTGAATTTACAGGATGGCAGCTATCTGCACAAATAGCCCATAGCCACTTACTGGAAGGAATGGGGAGGAGGTGTGAATGTGTATTCAGCTATCTGAATATAGCTGAATATGGGAGACTCACTCTTGTCTGTCCATACCCGTAGAAGATATACCATTGCCTGCATGGCACCTTAAAAGCTCTGTGCATTTTACTTGGGTTCTGAGAGACACTTGCTTGCCTGCAGTGAAATAACTCTGCAATAATGACTAAAGCCTAGTCATTCCCAAAACCAGGATGTGTGCAGAAGAAGGAAGATTCTCCTTAGAAAGCAAAGCCTAAAATATAATAAGGTGTAGTTAAGCCCTAAGAATCATTTGTAATGGGATTCTGTGGTCTACAGTGTCCTTGGCTGACATCAACCGCCCTTCCCTGATCATTATGATAGGAGGACACCTCACTCGCTGTCAGTGCACTTATCAAAGGTGATCTTTAGCCCTCCTTAGAATGGAAAATCATCCTTGTTCCTCCTGACAGACAGGAGGTACATCCTTCTGCTGCTGGTGTTTGGGTCTGTTTAATGTGCAGAATACTGCTACGGCTAACAAGTCTGAGGCTTTTGTCTTTCCTCCAGTAACAGCAGTCTGTGTGTGAGATGGCAGAGCAGGTGTGTTTGAGACTGGACGTATGTCTGTGTTCTGCCACCAAGGGCTGGGAAAATGATTACAACTCAAATCAGTCATCAATTTCCTTATTCTATAATAAAGACTGAATAGATCTGTAAGACTTCTTTGTTACCCAGCTAAACCTCTTGAACAGTGCAGTTCAGGCAAATTTCTAACCAGCTCTTGAAATGGCTGAATGTGAATGACTACCAGAGGCTGGTAAAACCAATGCCAGGTATGGCCACACAGTGGCAAACAAAGCAATTATACAGCATAAGGTAATACAATCTCGGCAATAGGAGTCTTTTGCCATGAAGAAGGAGTGTGCAAGTGCTGCAGTTACCTTGGCTCAATGGTCTATGAATATTTCTGCATAACTTAAGACGTTGATGTTCATCATAAATCAGGAAAAAATAGTAATGAAAAATACAACTTAAAGTTTGTATATGCTATCTGACCTTTAAGCCTGCAATAATCCTCAGCGGTTTGCTGTTAAGCTTCTTCTAAAAATCACAAAGCTAAATTGTGCTTTAAAACTAAATCTGGGATACAACTTCCAGTATAACTTGACTCTGGGAGCTAAGGATCTAAAAACAATTCCAACAACATAAGGTTCATTCTAAAATTATTCTAAAATTCTGGGAGTTGGCAACTGCAATCCCATAAACTGGCCCTTTCCAAGTCCTTAACAGAAGGTGGGGAGTGTAAAAAAGGAAAAACTAATCTGCATCCAGGTTGGAGCTAACATCCACCTACTTCTTCCTCACACCCTCATTCAGCTGGAGAAGAGTATAATGGCAAAGTAAGAAGCCTTATTATCTATGCATGCCTATTCTTCCTCCTCCTGAACCCCAGACCTGGGTCTTGTGTAGGAGTTTAAAGAAGATAGGAAAATGACTTCTGTGTACTCAGGAGCTGAGCAGGTATGAGCAGCCTTGTGGCAGCATGACAAATTACCAAGCATCTCCTAAGCGGCTGAGTGCATGTTGGAAACTTGAATGCACTTGTGGAAGGTAATGAACCATCATGGAGCAGGGTTAAGCTAAGGCATCATTCAGTGTTCCTGAGAGTTTGCACCACCCCAGAAGATGGTTCCAGAAGAGGAACCCTCGATAGACGTCATCTGAAGTGGAGCAACTTCTCCTCAGCCACCTTAAGTCAATGCTGTTTCTAGATCCTTACTTGTTATCTAGCTTGTGATTTCACTTGAGTCTATGACAGGTTTCAAACTTACATGATGAAACTTAGAGAAGAAGCCCAGAGGAGCTTGAAACAAATCATGGAGTGGCACAAACGCTGGGTGCTCAAGGGAAGGAGGCAGGGTCATCCTTTGCTGTGATTGATGGCCAGTCACGGAGGCTGCCACACAAGACCCTAAATCAGTCTCTCTTCCTTTACATTTAAAACTTCCCCTGATTAATGGTGCTGAAAGTCTGATAAATGAGAATCAGCTGAGTTGTGCATACAGATATCTATGCAGATTAAATAATTAATCATCCTGTAATTAATAAAGACAGATACTGGCTTTTTCTGAACTTTCCCTCCTCCTCCTCATGCACAGACTTTCAAAATGGTTTCGACAAAAATAACTACAGGCACCAACAGCTAATCTTGCTTTGTGGGGGAAGGGGACCCCACTGCTTTATTAATGTGGCAAAATCAGCGCATACATTTGAGCAGTAATGAGATCTCCAGGGCAAAGTACGGCATCTGCTCCAGAACTTCTAAAATACAGGTTAGTTTACACCAGCCAAAATTCTTTGAAGCCAGGCGGTTTGATTTTTACATGCGGACTTAATGTAGTAGCATCCGACAAGCATCCCTCCCTCAAAGGCCTTGCCATTGCTTAGCTCCCAGTAAACGAGCCCATCAAAGCACATTACAAATAATACAACCAAATAATCCATTGGCAAAGGAGCAGCTGAGTGCTTGGGCATCATCATGTAGATGGTCATTTGCCCCAGAGGTGGCCACATTTACAGGGATGGACCAAATGCCCACAACATCGCCATTATTCCTACTGTGATCAAGAAAATCGAGCGTGTGATGACTAAATAAGAAATGACATAAGGAGGATCTAATAGATCTGGGAATTAAAAGAAAAGGTAAAACTGGAAGCTGGAATTGTCTTCCTTCAGGGCAGACCGAGAAACTTATTCCCCTTACTTTCCTGGTTAAAAATGTGTGTCCCTTTTCTTCTTTCTTTAAAAAAAGAAAGAAGAAAATAATGAAGGTATTACAGAATAATTATCGAATTAGTTAAATATCTTTGATACATTTAGAAGGCAGATTGAGTTAGAAAATTTGCATCAGCAGGGATCACTTGTGGCGTGTGACAGCTGAACTGGGCTATGGGTTCAAACGCTCAAAAGAAATACTTTTAAGTCTGTTCCTGGTGGTCCCTTCACCACTTTGCACCTTCTTGGCAGAGTACACTTGTTGGGTCTCTGCAGGTCAAATCATTGTGGGACTAGAAATGGTCCTTAGGTGAAACACAATGAAGGCAAAGCAGTAGTTTAGAAGCTAACACGAGTTCAGGCACTTGCACCCCAGCAGAACTTTTCACTTGTGTTAAAACAATTTATCTCAAGAAGTTTGTCCTTGGGCAGGCTAAGAGTGAATTCTGTTACAATTTATTAACACACTCAAAACCGACTTATTAACACTTGCATGAGGAGATTTGGTACATGACTCAGCTCTTCAAGCTGAAGTAGGATTCATCATGAGCTCTTAGAGACAACAGTTGAGGCTGAGCAAATTCAGATGGCAAATAAGAATCTCAGGTTTTTCCTTGTTTCCTTTTGCTGTTGTTTTCTTCTCTTGTTTTGTTTAAGAAGACTGGCTACAAGTATCTAGAACAACTTACTAGTCGATATAGCATCTTATCGACAGCCTGCAGACCCCCAAACTGCTTACTCTGAAAACATATGCCACTGACCTTTCAAAAGTTACGGATGATTTTCTGATGCAGAAGGATAAAGACTCATGATGCTTTCTGGCCTTTAAAAGCTATGAACTCGCAAACCTGAATGAGCTAAAGCAATTGAAAAATACAGGCTACTAGGACAAAAAATGAAGAATGAGTCAGGTCCAGATGTGTCTTAGATGAATCAATTTATTTCTCCATGTCTGCATGTCCAACAAATTATTTAATGAGATTATTCTAAATCTTTTTCACGAAAGTCAGTCTCAAATCTGATTTCAGAGATTACCTGCTGTAATAATCCAGCCATAATTCCTAAAATGCGCCCAGGAATGCTGGGTCAAGTACAGGACATATCTAGGCTACAGAAGAGCTTGTATAGGACAAAACTAGGTTACAGAAGAAGAGGTACAGGACCACAAAAGGTCCTGCTCACTGGGGTTCTATGGGAAAAGGTGCTGTTTATTTTACACACTTGCCAAACAGAAATGAAATTGTTTTTTAAAAGAAGAAAAATTAATGGAGCAATACAGACACTATTAGGAATGCAGCAGGAAGTAATCAAGTACAAGATCACGTTGTTCCGTGACTGTTGCCATGACATTCAAAAAGCACTTGCTATTATCATAGACTATGAATATTCTGTTGGCTGATTGACAGTCTGTGGCTTTTTTTTCCTTGTAAGCAAATGCAATGACAATATTAAGCAATTACCGATAATGTCACACAGCTGCTTTCCTTCTGCTTGGCTGAAGGGATTTCTGAACTGCAGAAATAACAACAAATGTATTAAAGCACAGGGCATCCAACTCTGCTCACTGACATTGCATTTGTCCGGTTACAGCACAGCAGAAGGTTTCATTATAGCAAACGAAAGAATCACATCATCAGTAAACTTTACTATGGGAAGTACCATGGGGCTTATTTAGCTTTGATTAGACCAATGAGGCTCTCTAAACACAGCAATTAAAAATACAATTGGTAGTAATGTAGCCTGCTTTAAGGCATCTGCATGCCTAAGAAGTTTGTACAGGAATAAACTTCGTAAAGTAGTTTTCCTGATTAGTAAGTAATCAATATGCAAGATACTTGGTAGATTCACATAGAACAATGGTGAGGGCCAGATTTTCCTCAGTTAAGTGTCAGACTAGCAACCTGCCAAGAACCATTGTGTTGGGCTTAATTTATGGGTGATTTACCAAATTGTGTCCATTTTTTCCCTTAATTATCCAGCAAGGACTGTATGTCCCATGCAATGCCTTACCATGAGCCAAGCAGTTTGGGCTTGGATCAAAGACCGAATGTTGGCTCCTGTTGTTGCTGGGTGCGATGGAGCCACTGGAAGTATAATGAGAAGGTCTGCAACCAGCCTTGGTGGGGAATTTGGATTTGTTTTTTGGCTACAAGCTAGACCTGGATCTACTGGTCAGCACTGAAGAAGCAGCATCTCATGTAACTACCTATGGTGCTGAGGGCCTGGAAAATACCTCTGTTACTTCATGCTTGAAAATGAGGGAGTTTTATCTGCATTTGTGTGCAGATTTATTAGTTGTTCTGGAAAAGAGAAGTCCAGTCACACTTCAGAGATGCAAAGAGGCCATCTCCTCCTATCACTTATGCTGCTTCCTCCTTGCACACATGAGGTTCACAAGGTGTGAGATCAAGTCCAAAGTGTACAGTTCTTAGCCCTGACAAGCACAGTTCCTGTGGCATGCAGTAGAGATTAGAGGCTAGCTCCTCATTTGCTGTGAATTGGTATGGTTATAAGGAAGTCTAAGCAGATATGAGTTACACAAGCTAAAGATTTAGCCCTAAATTCATAGGGGTTTGTTTGAGTCACTCTAAACCCCTATAAAATGTAACAGAGATTAATATCTTGCTATGGGATTGCAAAGCATTTTATAGCAGGGCTTTTATTTTATATTAATTTTCATAGGATGGTTAAAGCAAACCTGGAACAATAATTGCATTTTCTGTTAAATTTTACACACTTTGCAATAAAAATTGACATGTGGATATGTGTGGAGAGAAAAATACTGGAAGTTGGCAAATTAGAAAAGATGTGAGAGGTTTGACAACAATGAAAGGTAACAGCTTAGTACTAGGGTAAACCTCCACAACATAGAAAATATAATTTATATTGTAGTGTTTAGAATCACAAACTTCTGGAAGAGGGCAGTGGGAATGATTAGAGTAGAAAATATGACCATTGAAGGTTAAAGGATGTAGCTTTCTGTGGTCCAAGAAATGGAAGCCTGAGGGCCGTGAAACAGTTTGTCATAGAAAGGTGGTAGATAGGGCAAGGATTAACTGCAATCTGTCTTACTCTGCAGAGAGAAAAGAAATGGGCATTAGGAATCCCTCTTTAACATTAAGGCTAGTTAAGCACTGGGAAAGGAGATGGTTACCTGGGAGTCAAATCTCCCATGCTAGAAGCATTGAGAACAGTTTGGACAGACTCCTTCTATGAATTGTTTTGTGCCTATTTTGTCTCTGAGCCTGAATGCCTTCTAGACCTACTTTTAAAGTAGATTTTGCTATATGCAGGGAGAGTTTGGAACATGCTATTTCCTGAGCAGTTTACAAACAGACAGAGCTCTAGAATACTCCTCTGAAAGGTGAGTAGGTGGGCAGGTATTGCAACTTCAGTTTAGAAAACTGGGGGAGGTTAAAACAGATTTAAGTAACTTCCCTAGGGGTAGGGAAGCAGCAAGCATGTCAAGAGAGGTTCAACTACAAGTGATTCTGAATATATCAGTGTTTAGAAGCTCACACCCACCCTTTCCTTCTCAGAGAACCAGTCTTTTGGAGCTCACTTTTCGTCTGTCTCTATTTTCATGCAATTGCCTGGCAGCTTCCTTATTTTTAACTCCTTAGCCCTTTGCTAATCACCACTTAATAATGGCATACCTTAGCTTTGTAGCTGCCTAATTGCTGATGAATACAGCTGCTAACCAGCCTTCCAATCCTATTATCAAAGCTCTGCTGAGCTGCATAAAGCATAGGAGTGACCCATGCTTTTGCCTCAGTAGGCAGAAGGCTGCCGCCAATGATATCACCAAAGCTTTGGTACAAAAAGCTTCAGACCATGACCTGGTTGGGACTGAAGAAGAGGTGGCTTTCTCACCTGGAAGATGGTCTGGCCAGCACATGTCAAAAGCATACGTATCAGTGCTCATTGCTTTTCTGACCTGTTGCCTTAAGCAAACACCTAGGAAAGAAACTTTCCAGCCAGCTCAATTCACCAGTTTCAAAGGGGAATAAACAATCTTTAGAATCACAGAATCATAAGTTTGGGATGAGACCTTAAATCTCATCTAGTTCAACCCCCTGCCATGGGCAGGGACACCTTCCACTTGAGCAAGTTGCTCAGAGCCCCATCCAACCCAGCTTTGTGACAACTTTAGGACTTAATTGAATTTCATTATAGCATTGGGATAAGGTGAGGGCTGGTCCCTTGTGAGTTTTTGGTGAAAGAGTTTGCTTGCTTTGCATATGCCATGAGTACATTTAAAAGAAACGCCCTGCCCACCAAAGCAGTAAGCAGAACAATGGCATCACTTCAGACTGACTGCCATTGCTTTTATTCTTTATTCCCTTCATTGTTTTTCCAATTCATTCACAGGATATCCATGGCCTTGGGGGCTAGGAACAATAACATTAAGAAATAAGACAGATGTAATTCAATACTTTTGACCCATTCCTCACTAACCCTTGCTCATTTACCAAAATATTCTTTCACTTTCTTCTGACTTTCTACATAAGGTATGGAATATACTCATGTTTTGTTAGGTTTTAATTAATCTCTCATAATCAGCTGGCTGGAGGACCCTATTATTACCATGGTTTCTTTTGCATTGCAGTCAAGCCAGAAAATCCTTATGCCTTGTGCCTGAGGATTAATACCGAACCATGGCTGACTTCTCTATGGAATTACCTCTTGTATTTGTGTTAATACCAGAGGAGTTCTTCCCAAGCAGCATTACCACTGTGCACACCAGCAATCGCAGCTAATTTGTACATATGCTTCCATTGGACAGGAGCCATGCAATTAGGAGGATGCCCTCAAGGCATTAACATTTCTCTTCTCTTAGTAAGTGCAGTGGGAGAACACAGCAGAAGTTTATAGGGTGTTATCCATGGGAGTGTGTTATTTCAACAGTATTTCCATGAATCTGTGAGGACGACTCAGAGCTGGGCAAGGAGCCAACACAAAGAGGTTTCTGAGGCCACAGTGGAAATCTGTTGGGAGAAGACAAGGCAGAATGGGGCACTGGTAGTGCTGGACTGGAATACTTTCTGTACTGGCCTATTCCCTCTGGCACGTGGACACTAGGACCTTACTCACACTCTTCAGGGTGTTTGTAAACCATAATCCCAGCAAAAGGCTTATCCCTGTGAAGTCCTGGATACAGAAAGGATATCAAGGTCTCCACCCCTCTTGGGGAGGAACAGCAAGGCCACTAGTGTGCTTCAAGGCCTCAGTACCAAACCAAAGGGTCTGCAGGCTCCAAAGGGCCAGAGCCAAAACCTTGCCATGCACCTTGCCATCCCACCAGAGAACTTGTGGGATGCAGGGTGCCAGTGGATGAGCTTACCTGGCCCTGGGGAATGCACAGTATGCTCTAGGATGCTGCTGAAACCTTGATGTAGGCAGTAAGAAAGTCTGCTGCTAACATGTTTTGAACAAGACATCTTGGAAGCAAGCAATCTGGAAAACCTTTGACAGGAAAATTTTAAGCCTGATTTCCACTCTGTGTGGCTCTTAGAGACTCAGTGAATCCCATTACTCTCTGGCAGAAGGATCTTGGCATCATGGTCTGTCCCAAGCTGTGTCCAGACGGTTCATCTCTAGGGCCACCTGTGAATGGTAAAAGGCTTTGCCTTTGCAAGTCTGGCATTTGCAGGACTTTGTCTATCCTCTTTATCAATGTATTATAATGAGGAAAACACTTGAACCCACTCCCTTCCCCCTATCTCACTCCTAACACTTAAAAACCCACCAAACATATGGAATAAATTAGTTCAAATACTGCACTTTCAGCTGCACGTATTTTGAGAGAATAACATTCACCCCCCACTACCAGTGTATTTGTCCCCCAGGTGTTAAATGATGTATATTGAGGCCTCAGTGCTACTGGCTAATTTAAGAGTGTTGTCATCATCATAAAAGGAAGGAAATCAATTCAAATTAAAAGCCCACAAACAAACTATGACCTTACTCAAATCATTAAAAAACCCCAATCCCAACCTCTGACAGCAATGGTAGGCTGTCAGAGAGGCTGAGAAGCCACGCAAGATGCACACTATTGATTACTGTGTAATAACGATTTCCCTTCAGCCCACAGACTCCACCATATACTTCATTCTGCATTCCAGAGCACGTCCCTGAGCACCGCTGGGGCTGGGAAGTAACACACACCAGACATCACCGGGGGTTGCAGGTTAAGTACTGCACTTAGGTTTTATGGAGCAGAAGAGTAGATAAATTCTGTCAAATGAATGTTAATGCTCAGCATTAATTTTTGCCCCCGAGAGTCTTTAACCATTTCCTTAGATTTTTGGGAAATGTTTCTGAGATTTCTCATTTTGTGAATGGCCATGAATCTCTCCTTGGTTCCGGGTTTCAGTTTGGTTTGATTTTGGTTTTGTTTGTCGATACCAGTGCAAAGATTCTCTAGAAGTGAAGGTTTAAGAGAATTCCTAATTTTTGGCCCTTACTTTTTGCTGTCTGGAGCATCACATAGACAAAGGAGTGGCCACATTCCTGAGTGAATACAAACTGGCACAGTTCCTTCAGGGTTGGTGGTAAAACACAAGTTTGCTTTGCTCAGTCTTTGCCCTGTGTTTCCTTCCCTTTGGGTTTGATCTTTTCTCCACTGACATTAATTCTTTTGCAACATACGTAATAGGCAATGTAGCTTTATTTCATCTCCCTGTTTGTACTGTGGGTGATATCTCCTGGGAAAGATTAATGGCTTAAGCTGATTTAATGGTGCACTTATTTTTCACAGAAAAAGAAAAAAAAAATTATAAAGAAATCTTTTCTTTTTTTCGGTCCAGACTGAAAAATGTTATATTTTCTTTATATTTTCCTTTGATATTAGTTGTTTTCCAGCCTTTAATGGCCTCCCAGACAACTTCACCATCTTTCTGTGCATCTGTGATGTTCCCATATTAATGAGTCATTCTCACAAACAAGCCTGGGACTCAGTTGCGTGTATGAGAAACTACAGTTTATCTCTACTGAGTTTCAGGAGCTGTGCCAGCAGAGACTCTGACCCTACGCAATGTAATCTCAGTCACCTGCCTGTTCTGCCACCTGTCCCTTCTCTTTTCACTGTATTCAGGAGAAACGCTGTCTCACTTGGCAAGGGAGGTTTGTGATGCCTATGGGAGAGGTTTGAAACATTTGGCTGTCATTTCTCCTTGTACTTGCTGAAGCACCAGAGCACTGTTATTACCCATGTAAGAGGATCTTAAAGAAACCCCTTGAACCCAGACAGATGTGACAAAACTGTGGTGTAAGCAAAAAAAAAAATTACTTAGAAGCTGGAAAGAGCTGGTTGGAAGTTAAATAAGTTTTGCTTAATGCTTTCTTCTTAATCTATCTGAAAATCTACCTTAATAATAGTGTGTTTACTAATCAGAAAAACTGCACTCAACAAGATTGCAAATGCCATCACTAAATGAGTGATTTAAACTAGAGTAACTACTGGCGTATGCAGACACATATTTCTAAAAATGAGCTGCAACACATTGTTAAAGTCACTCCCATTTCACAGAGCTTTTTTTACTACCCTATCAAATGATGACAAAGAATCAGATGCAGCTTTTCTTGTGGACAAAGACATCTATTCCAGGGAAAGACGGTATACAGAGAGATGCAAGTGGAAGGACACAAATTCACTCCCCACCATCAGCATATGGTTTTGCCACAGTGCTGTGTTTTGATTTGCACCTTCAAAAGCTGCCTGGCCTTTTCATACAGTCAGTTCAGCTCTGCTCGCATCTACTCCCACGACTCTATCTGTTTTGTCAGTCTGAGTTACTCCAAGAAGGTGCAAGGAGGAATGATTGACTGCAGTGAATTTGCTTAAACTCTTACAAATAATAACATGAGGTTAAGTAAAAAATAGCCATATGACAACAGTCATGTGGCTATCGGTATTATACATGTTGAATCTGCACTGGGTGAATATCAGGGTGAAAAGTTAGAAAATGTCAGGCATAAGTGGATGTTTTATGATGTGGGTTTTAATTGCATGATGGTATACTCCCTTCATCCTAACCTCTGCCCCTATGGTTTCCTTCCTTGTGTAGGGTGGAGCTGTCTTGAGGATGAATCAGTGAAGGAGTCTGCTTTCTAAAGGGCTCTTTGGCATTTGTGGCAGACAGAAGGTGCACAGGGAGCTGCAGAGGAAGAAATAGTCTTTGGGTGAAGACAGCTGGTGATGGGTGATTCACATATCCCCAAATTTTGCTAATGACTCCTGACATCTAAGTTTTATTTTCAGGTTTGTGAGCGACACCCCTGGCATGTGACTTGAAGAAAGCCTGGGCTTTGCCAGAGGCAAACAGTGAGGGGCACAATGAACACAGAAAGCACTGAATAATTTTAAGGATGCAGAAAAGTCAGAAATGGTTAAAAACTGGTGGAGACCTTTAAGATTCCTTCATGGCTCAATTTTGCATCAGTTAAATAGGGACAAACCCAGAGTCTGATTACAGGTTTTGATGAACTTTTTACTGTTACAATTAGTGCTACAGAAAAAAGTATATGGGAAAATGAATAATTCTGTTTTCAAGTCAATATTCAGTAAAGAAGACCTAGGGTTACTTACTGAGGAATGAGGAGAATGCAAAATCAGGAATAGCTAGCTGCTCATTACCTGAACACTGTCCATTTAATGCACAAGATGAGAAGAAACCTGTGGGAAAATGGTATGGGACTACATAATTGGATGAGACAGGGCTGCAGGGATGTCGCTTGCTCTGATATTTCCCAGTTTCGCATCTTGATGGTATTCTCTTTTTACAAAACAGCTTTACACATGTACACCCACATCAAGCTGGGACATAGGGTCTGGGCTGAAGGAGGTTTCCATGCAATGGACACAAGTAGTCCACCTCGTCTTTGACCTCCACTTTCTCTCCAGACCTCAGCTATTTAGTCCTGGTTGCTGCTTCTCAGACTCATTCCTCCAGCCCTAATCACGTCTCCACAATCTCCCCTGTCTCCTTGACAGCTTATTTCAGCTTGGATTTTGCTTCTGCTGCACTTATGCCTTATTTTCCATGCTACTGCAGGTGTCAACAAGGATCCAGAGGGATGTAACACAGGCTTCATGCTCCATGTGTTGGGAATCACTGGTCTAATAGCAACAGGGACAGATCTTGGCTTAAAGCTCAGTTGAGCTGGCTTTGATCTAGATGTTTCTCAGACACCACTACTCCAGTAGATACCTACTGGTATCCTTACCAATAGGATATTATCCTTACCTACCCAACTACCAGCAAAGATGTGAGGAAGAACATTGAGGCACTGGTGCCATGGGGAAGTATCTGACGTTATGAAGACACATGTAATCTCTCATCTCACCTGATCTCTCTTTAAAACCACGATACATTATGGGAGAGTTCGTGCCAGCTGCAATGAGGCTGATTATTGCCTTATTTGTAGCATATAGTTCCTGGGCCTGAGGAACTGAAAAGATTAGTCCTGTAAGTAATTAGTCTTGCTGGAAAAGAGTTTCAGTGGCTACAGATAATACTCTAATTCCCTGTATCCAAAATAATTTAATGTCTTCTAAATGAATTCCATTTTTCTAAAGAAAAAACGACTTCCACAGTGTTACTCCAAACCTGACTGGGGAGAGATCCAGCTTTAGATGAAGCAGTAATGATTTCACCTAACTTCACTTTCAGCTCCTAAGCTACTGGAATTAATTGAGCGTGTAATTAAGGAAGGGTTTTCTTACCAATATGATCATGCCTATAATTAAAATCTCACACAAATGTGTATGTGGAAGAATAGGGCAGGGCAGAGCAGGGGAGAGACCGAAGAGTCTGACAGGTTTACATCAAAGGACCTGAGCTCCTGCAGCTCCAAGCCAGAGGGAGGGGAGGAAAGGAAGACAGGACTGGCTGATAACTGACTTGATATATTGTTTTTGACCTCCTGTCTTCAAAGCCCCATGTGGTTTAAGTGCTGTCTATACAGCAGATTGCTTCTGCCTTTCATGTTACTTCAGCAGAGTCAAGCTTTGCCATTGTTTGTGGTACCAAGCCCTGGATGAGCAGAAGAGAGATGATATCTGCCTGTTTTCAGAGAGGTTGGAAAGGGTTTGGCTGCTGCTTTGGGCTGTGCCTCACCAGTGCTGCAGCCCAGGGGACCCCATGGCATGGCACAAGAGCCACTGCTTTCCTCTGGGTATTGTTGCACAGGAGACGCATGAGCAAGATTTCACAAAAGGAGTGGTGATGTTTATTACTGTTATTTATACTGCCTTTACTATTAAATCAGCCTTTAATAGAGGTTTTCGGCAGGTGATATGTGACCCAAGTCAATGGTTCTGACCAGGCACAGCAGCATTTTCAAGGTTTTGCTGCAACACAGCACCTCCACAGGAGCAAAGGGAGAAAGAAAGGACAAAGGCTTTCCCTAAAAATACCAAATGAGGACCTGAAGCTTGAAGAGAAGAAAGGATTAACTCCCTTAGCTGGTCTACGATATGCTATCATTGCTATCATATGCTATTATATGCTATCATGCTATCATATACCCTATGACAATGTTAGGGAGGGGAAAAAAATCCTCTCACATGGTATAACCAAGTGAAGGGCCAAGGCACCAAGGAAAACCAGAGGTAAGGATGGGTGTTGCATGAAAGAAGGCACCTTGAGCAGAAAACTGCCCTCTTGTTTATTGGATACTTGCTCTGCTCAGAGAAACAGGACTTTGCGTGGTTGTTGACATTATTATATGTTTATAAATAACATCAAAAAGGCACCTGTATCTGTCCTCAGGTCTCCTCTGAACTGGTGCAACCTGTAGGGCCTCAGATTTTTGTCTTGCTGGTTAAATCCCAAAGGGGGTCAGACTTTTGGTCTCATAGATTTGGTGGGATTTATATTGCAGTGTAGAAAAGAGGAATGGAGGGAAAGTTAAAGTACATTAAGTGTACATTCTCAGGAAGAAAGCCCATGTGCCCAGCTGCAGGCATATTTTTACATCACCTTAAACTAGTAGAATATTATAAGAAACAGCTGATCACTACTGAAGTGTGTGCTGAGGTGCTTAAAGTTATGCTGGTATGCACTGCTCATGGATCACTGTATGTGAAATATGCAGTGTGCAAGTGCTTTATTGCATTCTGTATAGCCCCAAACATAAACACAGAGTCCTTACCAGTAACTGCCTTCAGAATGACCTAATAGATTAAATAGCCATGCAGGAGAGCTGTTTTCCTCCGTAAATAACTACTATGCTGGCATTCTGGGACAACCATCACTTTCGTTTCATTATCATCCTCTCAACTTTCCCCTTTTTTCAGCTTTCCCATTTTCACAGCAGTGAAGACTTTATGACTTTCCCCAGTGGATACAAGCTGTGATTCACAGCTATCAGCGGGCAGCTCTGTCTGAGTTCTGCTTTCGAAAGGATGGCCAATTGCCTCCCCAACAGCTGCCCATTAAGCAAACTGCTTAATGAAATGACTAGGAAGATGGGTGCTCACCAGTGCATTTTCTCTGCACTTATTAAAAACCCCTGAAGCCTGTAATCCACACACCAAGCTAGTGAGCATTATACTCTTAATGCCTTGTCCTAAAGCATTTTAAATCTTACTTTTATTATCATTATTTATTATTGTGCTATTATTTATACGTTTCTATTATTAATTTCATTTTGGTATCACTGTGATCTTTACAAAGGCTCCCAGCATGCTTTCCTGTGAGTCCCATGGGAGCCAAGAGAAGATCCTTGGGCACTTCCAGGCAACCCCAGCTGCAGGAAGGATTTGAGGACTTGAGATGTTCCTGGGAACCTCTGCTACAGGCAGGGCTTTGCAGTGGCTGATTAAGACATGGAGAATAGAAAGTCAGGGTGCAGGCTGGCTTGAGCTGGAACATGGTGTCTGGACAGTGGGAGGTGAGTGGGGCACTGAAAGGACCCAGTGGTATTTGATACAAGAGCTTCAGTCATCAAGGTATGCTGTGACCCTTCCAGGCTCCAAGTCAAACCTATTTACATCTTCCATTAATGTGGATCCTTCAGCTGGTGATGGCAGAAGGGGGTTCCTAACCAGGTGACCATACTCTCTGTGAAAGGCAAAGCAATCCCAGCCCTGTGGTCATCCTGATTCATCTTAAGGATTGTCATCATGGGAGTGCTTCAGCAAGAGCTGAACCAGCTTAATGTGGTGTAAACCAAAGGGTGCCTCATGCTGTGGTATAGTCTGGACTCAGCTGTGCCGCTGAGGATGCTGAGAAAGAACATCACCTGGCCGTTGAGTTGTGGGTGAGACATCAGAATCTGCACTGCAATCCTTCCTCCTTAAACAACAGAGGCAGAATGCCCTCGTTTCCTCTCAACCTCCAAAAAGGAACATTTGGGGACAGGGATTGTGTCCTCATCATATGCTTGGCCTGCACTAAGCACATGAGTCCCCATGCTGGACTTTAACCTCCTGGTGCTATCACAATGCAATTCTCATTAACGGCACAGTGTCCAGCTCCTGCCCAGGAGGATACAGAAGGATGGAAGGATGCTTTCTCCCTGTACAATAAACAAGCACCCTTGCTGCAACTGTGTATGAGGGCAGGGCCCAGTCAGGCATGGTGTCTCACTGCACTGATACAAAGCACAGCCGGGGAGGAAAAATAACCTTTCAGAGTTATGTTCAGTGATATATTGCTTGTAAATCTGAATGGGTTTGGGAAATGTTACAGAACAGAAAGAGCTCTGCTTTTCCAGAGGCATAATGTTATGGAAGAGTTATTTCAAAGCCAAACTGTGCTCTGAGTTATGCCCTTACATCCTCTCTCACAGGTATTTATAAAGTTATGATTAACAGTAGCAGATACAGAACTTCATTATTTCTTGAATTGCTTTTCTTTTTAACGGTCTACAAGCTCAGAGAATTACATATGGCCTCATTAACCTCTGTGTCAAGCTGCTAATAAGGCAAGGGAGGAGGGTCCCCCTCAGCTGCTTGGCAGACAATGTGCGTGCCCCATGGAAGGGCTGCCAAAGGAGCACTGGCACTTCCCACACTACACTATGGACTTCACATGGCTGTGTCACCTCACGGGTGATAGCACAGGAACCTGAAAGGTTTTGATGCTCACTGTCTGTGTGAAGTTACTCCATCTGAGAGGTCTGAATCACCAAAATGACTTAGGAAATCCCAGTCTCTGAGCATCATCACCACCCGTACCAGTTTATCTCCATGGGATACTCAAAATGGGAGTTAAAGACACAGTGGTATTGAAACAGGGACCTGAGGTTCCAGAGAAGGAACGTGTGTGCTTCTTGGAGGACAGGTACTCCCTTTTGCCATTTTGTCTTTGTTAAAAAAGCCATCACCATGTACAAAGGACTTTGTATCTCGCCTTGTACAAGAGTGCTGGAGGGTGAATTGAAGATGTGCAGCTCTCCATAAAGTACAGGATCTTAACTTCGACTTTTACATGACACTTTGAGAGCTTAAAGTTAAGAATCTGTTCAAATGTTTTTCTAGATGTGCCCTCACACCATGATAAAAAGATGGCACATGTAAGCCTCTTTTCAGTTGAAATCCAAAGGGGTTAAGGACTACAGCAAACCCATCCACAGGTGTAATGAAGACTCCAGACTTCCTTTTCTCTGGGGCAATTTTCCCTTCAGATTTCATCCCCTGGTGATCTCAAAGGCCAGCTGCCACAGCCCTCTGCTCTCTAAGATTCACAGGGGATGTGGTGTCTCCCAAAGTTCTCAGTTTCAAGCTGTTGTGAACTTCACTAAGTAAGGCACAAGGACAACTTAACCACTTTTTGAGATACTTAGTGGTCAAAAACTAAACTGCTTTGGAAGCAGAACCAACAGGGTTTAATGAGTGAACAGTAACACCATGGGAGTGTACTAATCCCCCAAATCTATACTAAACAGATGAAGTTAATAAGATTCAGTAAGAGAGAACAGCCCCATTAACGTTTTAAGAGCACTGTCTAAACATTACACACATTATTTACCGAGTTCCCAAGCTGAATTCTCTGTACACAGAACACTCCAAATTCATTATCTTTGGATGCAAAGCTTAGTAAATCCAACGGTAATTAATCTCCATTTACCCTCTGTGTGTGTTTCTGAACAGACGAAAAGTTCATTGAAAAAGTTCTTTCAGGCAGTCTGAAAGAAAAGCAGTGCTTTGATAAACAAAAAGGCACCAAACACGGGCCTCTCAAAGGGAAACAGAACAGCTAGCCAGTTTCTGCATGGTTCAAGCAGGTGCTCATTGCAAATTCAGTAGCGTGCACTGGCAAGTGTCAGCGGCAGAGGAACTGAAATGACTGAAATTCTTATGCCAGTGTAATTTGCTGAAGGCAATGAACTGAGGGTTAAGGCAAATTGTGCATGTGTTGAGGATTATAAAACAAATTAAAATGGAGGCTAACAAAAGGAGTGCAATATTTACGCATTTCTTCATGCTTTTCACTCCATGGTACTCAATCAACTTCACAGGCTCTTAAGGTGGCATGGGGACATTGCTATTGTGTACATTCATTTACTCCCAAAAAGGGAGCTCAGATGTAGTAGGCTACAGAATGCAGCTGATTCTGGTAATATTTATCAGTATCACCATTAACTCACAAAATATTTACAACCCACAATTACTTCTAGTCATGTGATATTTAATCAGCACCAAAAATGCAGGGAGTTTTCTGCTCAATGTATTCCACCTAACTGTTTCAATTTTGACATGCCAGCCCATTTTACCATGTATTCCTCCACTTTCCCTTGAATTCCTGCATTCATGGATCCCAGTTATACAAAAGTATAAATGCATTAATCAGCCATGACTTACTGCAGTGGAGTCTATTACATGGTGTAATGCACTTGATGTTTGATACCTAATTTACTTCAACTTTCTAAGTTATTAAGCACCCCACTGTATGATCACCCAGCATGGCCCAGTAACCAAATAGGTTATCACTTTGTGGAATGGGAAACAAGTCCCCTATGAAATATGCTTTTAGTTATGTAGTCCCAGCCCTCACTCAGCCTGCCCCCCGTGTAACCCCACTTGTGTACAGAGCAGTGGCATTGCCCACTGGGG
>JBCJKH010031583.1:0-16951 GCA_039877255.1 Loriculus beryllinus
ACAAAATGTTTGTGCTAACATTCCTTTTTGCTGGCATAGGACTAGTAATGTAAGCACAACAGGGAGGATCCTCGAATGATTTGTTGCATCAAAACATTGTGTGCTCTGGGATTTTCTGTTTCATAGGGCATGCCTCAACTGCAGACATAGGGATGGTTGCTATGCCCTGGGTATACCAAAGTGAGCTTTAGCCTAACTCCGTCTGGTATTGAATGCAGAGTGGAAATCTGTTGAAACTCAAGGTTTGATAAAGACAAATTTTTCAGGCTGTGTTGAATTTCCTGCCAGCTATGTTGAAGCTGGCAATTTAACCCTTGCCCATGGGTTTCTTTTAACTGTAGTCACACTGACATCTTTTTATTCCTACTCAAATACTCTATTCTCATCAATTGCTCCTTGTTAGACTGAATTGTAGGATTAGAATTGCACAGGCTGTGAGTCAGTTAATCAATAATTTTGACTCTCCTGTTTTTAACTTGAGTTTTTTGTAAAAATTTGGTCTGGGAAATGAGAAACTCACTTCCTAAAGGAGATAGCCAAATGACATGACAGTTAGCCTAATTAGTTCAAGTCTAATAGCAATACTGTGCTACACCATACAAGAAATTGCTTGAAAGATCACCCTTAAAGAAAATATAGTGGTTTTATTCTTTTATTTTAAACTTTTTTCCTCAGACATTTTAAAACAAGGGAGTCCACTTAATGAAATGGGTTTGATTTTTTTTTTTTTTTTAAATTCAGCATGAGATATAAGTAACTCACTTTAAGAAAGAAATTGAATATGGTGACTGGAAGGATGAGACAGCAGTTTTGCCCTCACTTACTTGGTAATGGCAAAATTATCAGAGCCCTTTCCATACAGGTACTTATTGCATACAGCCTGTAGAGTACAAACAGGAATCTGCAATTTAAGAAAAATGAGTGTCAGGAGATTAGAAATTAAACTAAAGCTCCTGTTGGAAGGAATATAAATCGAAAAAGCACTTTGATTTCTTTTATTTAAAAATATAATAAAAATTACAATCAAGAAAATATAGCAATAGCAGTTGATGTACTGAATATGTTAGCCGAGGATGAATTCTCTTATCTTCATTCTCACTTTATTATGCTACACAATTCACTACAAATAAGATGACCAATTTATTTTTTTTTTTACATATCTACCCAGGAACATAGCAATATGAATTAATTTTCTACCTGACAATTTACCTCATTCTTGAGCTGCAACACCCCTGTATTACTTTGGCTTTCCTAGCACAGAGACTGTTAATCTTTCGTTCTCATTCATGCAGCTGTTTCTTGAGGTAGACGTATGAGGTAGGCAAAGTGAGGATCCAAGCTACTAGAGCCATATTAACTTGTTTCTTGACCAAATATATTATTTTGAAGACAAGATTGCTACAATTGCTCTTTGCAGCATATATTTGTTTTCTGTAAAAGCCAAACTAGAACAGACCTCTGTAAATTATGTTTGCATATTTTCCTAAGGATACAACATATTAATCCATTGTAGCAGGGAGAGCATCACAGAGAATGTGACTTATTCAAGTATTTCTTGAAGATGAGTGTAATTCAGCAATTTGATAAAGTATGTCACAGTGGAAGTGTATCGTATAGCCCACGCATGGTAAATATACAGTGAATAGAAAGCAAATACTTCTTGCTTGTTGTAATACTATGTTATGCATGAATGGAACTGACTTATGAGAAGCAACAAGTACTGGTACGTGGAGGTGGAATAGAAAGCAAAAGTAGCTGAGACACAGGAAGCTGAATTAATTCAAGAATATTTCTTTTTAAATGGGAACAGATGTAGTCAACAATACATAAATAGATAGGATACTGTTTTATTTCTGTATTATGGTCAAAGCCTACATAAAATATGCTTATATTTGCATGCAGATTGAAAAATAAGAGTAGATTACTTTAAAAATTCAGCTTTTTTTGGAGGGGGAATCATAGTTCTTCCTGCCTCACTTCCCAATTTCAATTCTTTAGTTTTCAGAAAAATAAAATCTTCAAATTATGAATGTGAATTAAATATAAATTGATTATTTAAACCTCTAATGACATCATGACATACATCTTAAATAAAAAAAAAAAATCAAGAGTGATCAGAAACTTAAAATTAGGAAAATAATGGCCTTTTATCTTTCATTGTTACAATTTGTGGTAATTAAGTCTGCTTGTGACCTTTAGCTATTGAAATCAGTGGGCATATGCTTTGGTCCTTGTTAATACCTTTAAAAGAGCAAAAAATAAAAGAAAGAAAAAATTAAAATTAGTTTCGTGTTATACAAGTGTTTTAGAGCAGACTGGGACTTTGTGTTACCCAGTTTGTTCAGCTTAAGTGAAGTAAGTAAACTTACCATATTGGGTTTGACTGACAAGGCTTTGGTAGTGGGGGGCCTACAGGGGTAGCTTCTGTGAGAAGCTGCTGGAAGCTTCCCCTGTGTCAGACAGAGCCAATGCCAGACAAAGACAGACCTGCCGCTGCCCAAGGCAAAGCCCCACAGCAATGATCGTAGCACCTCTGGAATAACATGTTTAAGAATGGAGGGGGAAAGTTACTGTGCAGAAGCAACTCCGGATGGAGAGAGGACTGACAATATGTGAGAGCAGCGACTCTGCTCAGTGAAAAAAGAAGGTGAAGGAGGCGCGCCAGACATCAGAGCAGAGATCCTGCTGGCCCAGGGAGGCTCAAGGGGGAAGGCTGTCCTGCTACAGCCCGTGGAGCAGATATTCATCTGCAGCCCATGAAGGACAGCATGCCAGAGGCTGTGACCCTGTGGAAGCCCACACTGAAACCGGGATCCTGGGAGGACCTGTGTAGAGGGGAGCCCATGCTGGAGCAAGTTTTCTGGCAGGACTTTGTGACCCTGTGGGGGACCCACACTGGAGCAGTCTGTTCCTGAAGGACTGCACCCAGTGGAAGGGACCCATACTGGAGCAGTTCATGAAGAACTGCAACCCATGGGAAGGACTAAATTTGGAGAAATTCATGGAGAACTGTCTCCTATGGGAGGGACCCCACCCATGAGGAAAAAGGAGCAGCAGAGACAATGTGTGATGAGCTGGCTGAAACCACCATTTCTCATCCATCGGTACTGCTGGTGGGAGGAGGTAGAGAAATCAAGAGTAAAGTTAAGCCCAAAAAGAAGGGAGGGGTGGGTTAAGGTGTTTCAGGATTCAATTTTATTTCTCATTATCATATTCTGATTTGATTGGTAATAAATTAAATTAATTTTACCCAAATTAAGTCTGTTTTGTCTGTGACCATAACTGGTGAGTGATCTCTCCCTGTTCTTATCTTATCTTGACCTATAAGTCTTATATTTTCTCTTCCCTGTTCCATTGAGGAGTGGAGTTACAGAGCAGCTTTGGTGGGCAACTGACATTCAGCCACAATCAATCGACCACACAAATTCAGGCTGGCATATGGCTACTCATTTTGTGCTGGAAGAGTTATAGGGACTCTTTTGGCAATGTGGTACAAAAGTTTCCCCAGCTTCATAGCCATTTTGACTGCCTGCCATGCTATGTTTTCAGAGACATAATTTATCTGGCCACCTATACACATCTGGTCCCATACTTCCGTGACACTTTTTAAGTATTCAGGGATGCTTAAAATGGGATATATTCTGGCTGTGTCTCTCTTAATGTACTGAGATAATGGTTTATCTACCTTGCTGAATGCTGAAACAGAGACTTTTCTATTATACTTTCAATACTTTTGGTGGTAGCAAGTGATAAATAATGAAAGAGTCTTTTCCTCAGTAATGGCTTTATATAAGAAAATCACTTAATAAAGCAAAGAATTTTAAAAGGTGAGTGCAGCTCTTAGATATAAAACTAAAGCTTCAGACATGAATATCTCAAATACACAAATGCTTCATTGCTCTGACAGGAGAGAATGGCTAGTAATTGACTGTCTTAGTAGAACTCAGTATTGAAAGATCATTACATAAGCAGAAAAAGCCATTTGGAGTAAGTCTGTGCACTGTAATCACAGAATAGGAGCTTCTAAAGAGATGGTTGCTGGAGTGTTAATAAAGAGGAAAAGCTGGTGGTTCTTCCAAGCATGCAAATCACTGAAATTTTCACATGTGCATGAAAGTCAGAGAACTGTCCAAGATAAACCTCAGAATTTTCTATAGACTTGGCACTGCACCAAAGTTCTAGATTGTAAATGATGGGTCAGTTACGTGTTAAACACAAAAAAATCTTCATACTCTTGGAAAATCTCCATTGATGTGTTTTTTTCTGATCCATTCCATTTCATTCTATGGAGAAAAGGTATTTTGAATGAAATTTTACAGAACTTTCAGAAAAAAAGTTTTTGCCTTGGAGCAAATCCTGATGAATGATTCAAATACAAAACCAATCTAATACTTGCATTTGAACTGCTAATATGAAAATATTGCTGCTCATGCTGCCACTCACTGCTGCTGCTCATTCCTGCTAAGCCAGACTCCTGCTAAGCCAGATGTGTTTGCCATCCTTCTTGTATGCAAATAAAAAAATGCTATCTTTTAGAAAGACTTTCTCTCTTGTACCACAGTGGTTTTTAACATCTAGGGCTAAACTTGCATCTGGTATAAGCTCTGTTGAAGAGATTAGGCTTTTAACTAGGAATGATTTTGACTTGCACCATGAAGACGATTTTATCACTATGTGCTTTAACATGATCAGACTTGATTCTAAAGCTACCTTGTGTTTTGTCTTTAGTTTAGCCACTTTTGTGTGCTTAAAAATGTAACGGCAAAGGTGGTGTGAATTAGCAAGTCACTTTTGAATCTTTTCCCTGCCCTTTATGTTCTTATGCTCAGAACTGGGATCCTTCTCAGCAACAGAATTGTGCTTCACTGCTGTAGCTGAGCTTTTAAGCTCTCTCTTGTGTCTGTCAACCTGAGATTGCTCTGACAGTGTCTGTCATTATGTTACATACGGAATGTTAGTTTGAAAAATGAAGATTACAACACTTTTACTGCTGAATGGAATACACATAAGGTATTATAGTGATAATAAAAGCATGTAATTGCTGTTACAGGTATTTTTTTCCATAAATCTCACTGAACATTAAAAACACTAGTTTTATTAAGCCAGGAAAATGCTTTTAATTATGATATTACTTCACTTGATAACGGACACACTATAGCTCTGTGGAATTAAGGTATTCACCCAAGCTTCAGAATACACATGCAACATAGTCGAGAATAAATTATTTGCCCCATTGTAGTTATTGCAAAATAAATCATAGAATAGAATCATAGAATAGTTATGGTTGGTAAGGACTTTAAGATCATCTGGTTTCAACCCTCCTGCCATAAGCAGGGACACCTCACACTAAACCATGTCACCCAAGGCTCTGTCCAACCTGGCCTTGAACACCACCAGGGATGAAGCATTCACAATCTCCCTGGGCAGCCCGTCCCAGTGCCTCACCACCCTTACAGTAAAGAACTTCTTCCTTATATCCAGTCTAAACTTCCCCTGTTTAAGTTTGAACCCATTACTTCTTATCTTGTCACTACAGTCCCCAGCATCCCTATAGGCCCCTTTCAGATACTGGAAGGCTGCTATGAATTCTCCACGCAGCCTTCTCTTCTCCAGACTAAACACCCCCAACTTTCTCATCCCATCTTCACACGGGAGATGCTCCAGTCCCTTGATCATCCTCGTGGCCCTCCTCTGGACTTGTTCCAACAGTTCCATGTCCTTTTTATATTGAGGGCACCAGAACTGCACACAATACCCCAAGTGAGGTCTCATGAGAGCAGAGTAGAGGGGCAGGATCACCTCCTTCAACCTGTTGGTCACGCTCCTTTTGATGAAGCCCAGGATATGGTTGGCTTTCTGGCCATAAATACTAGGGTTCATTTAAGAAAATGATTAAAATGATTAAGAATGATGAAGCAGAAGAAAACTGCCCTTGATTGTCACAGAACAGAAATCAACATTGTACACTTAGTTATTCCATGAATATGCAACAATAATAGGTATCACTGCTAGCTACTTTGATAATAATTCCTGTACCATCTTCTAGTACTGAGTCGAGTCCTAGGTAGTATGTATCATTTTGATAGTTAAATTGGCAAACTGGTTTAGAGCAAAAAGGTGATATTGTCTTCTTTCTACTTACTTGCCAGGTTCAGTAATTCTCTTTTCACTCTTACCGTTATTTTTGAGGAAAAATTGAAGGTTTTCAGTCAAAGAATGCAAAAGAAAGTGACAGCAAGATACTATTTGCCCTGAAGATCTCTTGGTTCCATGAAAGAACTATTATTCCTTTAGTGTGTATTCAAGAAATTAAAACAAGGAGAAGACCTTTGCATAAGAGCCATCTTAATGAAGCTAGTTATTTATTTCTGTGAATGAGTGGTATACCACAATAACACCAAAAGATAATTCAGTACATCATCAGTAATAGAAGTCTTTTATTTTTTTCTTTTGTGTTTAGTCATAGAATCATTTAGGTTGGAAAAGAATTTCATGATCATTGAGTCCAACTTAACGCTGTAAGTCCACCATTAAACTATGTCCCTAAGACCCACAAATAAAAAAATTTTAAATACCTTCAGGTATGGTGACTCAACCACTTCCCTGAGCAGTCTGTGCCAACGCTTGTCAAACTTTGTGGAGAAGTATTTTTTTCCTAGTACCCAATCTAAACTTCCCCTACTGCAACTTGTAGCCATTTCCTCTTCTCTCATTGGTCGTTACTTGAGAGAGACTCGAGAAAGACAGACAGCCACCTCGCTCCAACCCCCTTTCAGGTAGTTGTAGAGAGTGACAAGGTCTCCCTTAGTCTTCTCTTCTCCAGACTAAACAACCCCAGTTCCCTCAGCCACTCCTTATCAGACTTGTTCTCAAGACCCTTCACCAGCTTTGCTGTCCTTCTCTGGACCTGCTCTAGCACCTCAATGTCTCTCTTGTACTAAGGGGCCCAGAACTGAACACAGTATTGGAGGTGATGTCTAACCAGTGAAAAGTATAGGGGGACTATTAATTCCATGGCGCTGCTAGCCACACTGTTTCTGACACATGCCAAGGTGCCATTGTCTTTCTTGGCCGCCTGAACATACTGTTGGCTCATGTTCAGCCAGCCATCAGTCAGCACCTTCAGGTCATTTTCTGTTGAATATTTTTTCCAGGCACTCTTCCGAAAGCCTGGAGCATTGCATGGGGTTGTTGTGGCCCAAGGGCAGGAGAAGGCATTTTGCCTTGTTGAACCTCATACAAATGACCTTGGCCCATCAGTCCAGCCTGTTCAAATCAGCTTTCCTACCTTCCGGAAGATCAACACTCCCAACAGCTTAGTGTCAACTACAGATTTATACTTGGGAATAAATTCTAACAGAAATGCAAATGTGCATGCTGATTACAGCTAATTCCATGCATATGGATGTGTATATATACACATATACATGTACACACATACCTGTATATGAGTTTTCAGTTCAATTAACTTAGCTAAAATAGAGGGTCCATCAGCTTTCAGGTCAAACATGGAGTTATTCCTAGACAGGGTCAGTTTCAAAAAAGGGTGAGAAGCAGGATGGTTTTATTTCACTATATTTCTTTATTCACTGGTAAGTATTTCAATACTTGCCCATCTATAACCTTATCTTTTCTTTACAGAACATGCTGTAATGTCTGTAATTTATTACTGTATTATTTTCTAGACACAGTAAGTTATATTAGTCATCTCATTCACCTGTGAAAGATCATTCAGAAGGTGAAAGACCTTAGAGATATGGCAAACATTATTCTAACAAACAGTGATGAACAGCACAGTATAAATCATGTTTGTGGGCTGGATGAAATGTTCAGTGGTGAGTCTAAACATCATATATCAGAAGGCAAATTTTGTGAAACACCAAGCTTCACGCCATAGGCAAAGTCTTTTGTGTCCAGTCTTGTAACTGTTCATTCTATTCTTGGCCAAAGTAATGTCTTCATGGTAACCGTATTGCACATTATATTATTTTCATCTTTCTGTCTATATACTACAATTTTATCTGTCAACCTGTAGCAGGTTTTGCTGTTTAGTGATTATTGCCATAGAAGTAAGAAAAGGTAATGTTGTATTAGTATGACAAATGGAGCAATAGATTGTCAATTGCTTCATGGCTTCTTTTTAAGGAAAGAATATTCTTTTATAACAAAACTTATGCACATATTATGACTATTCTATATTCATACATTATACATATGATACTAATACCCCATATGCATAATATAATGTATATTATAGGGGATTTTGAGTGTAAATGTGCATTCCAGCGGAAATGCAGCTCCACCAAAATCAACACCCAGTTTAGATATGTATTTAGGGAAATATTTATTAACAGCAACTCAATAATCTACTCAAAATACACATCAAGTGTCATAGGGAGATATGACTGTAGCAGTTGTGTAGGTTCTGTTCCTATTGCCCCTATCCTACATATTATTTTGTGGACATTTCTGATGTGATTTAACTCTATGACATTTTAGCATCACCTGGAGATTTCCCAATTTCACCATAGCAATTTAAAAAAGCTAAAAAAAATGCAATTTTTTTCTTAATTTACCCATACACTCTAGGCTGAAGTCAGAAGTCAAAAATTGACTTAATAGATTTCTTTGGTGCCAGGGTTATATCAGACATTCATATTTCATCATATTTTTTGTAGAAATAACTACGGATATTTAACTTCTTTTTAGTTGTATTATAAGGTTGATTATCATGTGCACTGTAAATAATTTTATTTCTCTGTGGAGATTTCTAATTCTTTGGTAGGAATTTAAAAAATTAATATCTTTGTCTACAAACCAAACCAGGGCTGGCAGCTTGGACCTGTGTGCTTTTCTTTCTGGGAAAAGACTACCTTCCTTATGATGAAATAGGGTCTTTTATGTTTAAGTTGTGTGTTGAAAGAATTGGCTGCCAGGCAGGAGTTGTCAGGTATAAGCGTGATTCTCAATTAGTTTTCAAGTGATGTCAAAAAGTAAAATTTTAAGGATGCAGGTTTTTTCATGTCTTCTTGGAACAAGTCAATATTTTCCCCATGAAATACATTCTTTATGAATAATGCAATTTTACCTAAATTACAATTACCGCTTAAAATGTCACCAGTTTATGTGGTGATGAAGACACTTTCTTACCTTAGATGAGATCTGTTGATGAATAGTAGAGTATGAAAAGGAGTGGGAAGGAAATAGAGAGGAGCCACTCTGAAGAAAATTTTGTTTCCTCACAAATCACTGGAAGTAATGAAGTCTGCGGTTTTTTTGCCATTTCCTGTCTCACAACTGATTACATTTGATACCTAAAAAGCTGGTAGGTCTGATGAAAACCTTTTGTTGGGGTGCTTATCTCTTTCATGTCTTGATATGTTCTAGACTCAGGTGTCTAACGTGTTCTCATGTTGCTGTTTTTCTGTCAACTAAGGTACCTTCATTGCTACCGATTTGCCTATTTGCAGAAAACCTGCATAATTTAATAGCCTGAGACCTCTACTCTTTTGCTAAATGTGACTGAAAAAAGCTGATTTTAAAAGCTCTTGGGCAAGAGAGAAAGAAGATCTGTCTCACACAAGCACACTTGAACACGGAAATAAACCTCATTTCCACAGGTAATCAGACAAGGAATACTACTGGCAAAATGTGGTGTTGTAAGTCCAATCAATTGCAAAATCCTGTGGCCAAAACATATATCAAGAAAGGAAGAGAAATTCTTAAGAAGTGATTATATCTACTGAAAATTTCTCAATGCTCATTTCCATTAGCTACAAATGAATCCTTCCTGTATTATACAGTTCTTCTTGATGAGGCAGACTTGAGGAAGTTCTTATCTGTAATGTCTGTATCTGTTGTTGAAACTTACTCATGTTTGCCATTTGCCCTTTTCTAGTGCTGATGAGATCAAAGGCTTTATTAGCTGCATTACCTTGCTGATGAACTTGTCAAGAGTATTATTTGCAAAGACTGTATTTTTGCTTATCTTGCTTTTGCTACTTGCAAAAAAGCTTGGCATCATTTTGAAAAACCCTAGTAATAATACTTTATTAAAGTAAAAGATTTCTGTGTAGGGATTTGCTCTTAGAGGTTATTATGCTGTCATTCAATCACAGTCCTGTTTCATTTATTTCATTTCATTTCATTTCATTTCATTTCATTTCATTTCATTTCATTTCATTTCATTTCATTTCATTAAAAAGTATTATAATAGAAGTAAATATAAAATGCATTCTGTATTTTTACAGTATTAGGCTGACACTTTCAAATCCTGAAGGTCTATTTCATGATCTGCGATATACACACTACTAATTAACTTGACTCATCTGCTTTCAAAGCAATCCTCCCTCACTTGAGAGAGCTTTCAATCTCCAAGTTTGTAGCACTACAGTAAATTATTTCCACACTGTTCTGTTGTGCTTCAAGCATGCTAAAGTCTGCTTCCACATAGAACCTGGGTTCAGTGAATGCCTACTGTTTGAATGAGCTGATTCTTTTGTTCCTTTTTATCATTCACATACAGACACGGAGGGGGCTCTCTTGATGAAGTAGGCTCTTTAATGCAGAGGTTTAGTTGAGATAACCCACGCATTCAAGGCTATGCCCTTTGGAGAAGTCCTTCAGACTGTTTAATGAAGCAAAGAACTGGGAAAGTACTTTGTTCTTTCAGCTTCTTATCCATTCTTCAAAACCACATTGTTTAACAACAAACTAATGAATCCGGTTTATTGGATGGAAATACACTGCTTTTCATTACAGATGTTTTAACAAATAGTATCAATGAACAGAATGTTACAGCAACTCAGGAGTGTAAGAAAATGATTTCCAATTACAAAATTGCACTTGTGCAACTGTCTATTGGATGTTGATAACTGTGTTGAGATAACCTTTAAAGGGAAATTCTACACTGGAAGTGCCTGTATTAAAATGGTAGCTGTTAAGTGAACAGATTTCTTTTGCTGTGCTAAAGTGCAAACAATGAAATACAAATTAATGCAGATGGCTTTCCAGATCCCAGACTGAATTTTTCCAAGGGTGATAATTAGTATTTCTTTTCACTTTACGTTCGTATACATACATACTTCAGGTATATGTATACCTAGGGAAATCACTGATTCATAATAATTTCAGACTCCCTTTGAATTTAATTTTTTCACTCCTTATCTAAAATTTCACTTAAAAGTGAAACGAACTAGAAACAATAACACATTTAACTGAAAGGTTAAAGACTTGGAGATTGTTCGTCTTAAAGTTATATTGTTGAAACACTTTTGAAAGAAAGCGGCTTTGGTGCATAAAAATCAGAAAAAGAGATATTCTGAATGCATTTGAAAATTCTAGCATAAGAAAAAACGTAAGGTTCACCAGGTAAAAACTTCCTTTTTCAATATTTGGAAAATGTTGTGAAATAAAACTCTAGTTAAGCAAAACATAAGTTATATTCTAACCTGTAGATGGTATTAGAGTTGGTTATTTCACTTCAGGAGTTTATTCTGACCACATGCTTTTAGCAAAATTAATGTAGTTACTAGATTAATAGTATGGTATTTGTACTGATAAATCAAAGATTTATTTCAATGCTTCCATCTGAAGATGTTAGAAGTTATTTGTGTACCTATGCTGTGTGTGTAACTAACTATGCATACACATCTGATTTTCTCAGTAGATTGCAGCAGCTTCCTCACTGTCTCTGGCTGTTGGTCAATTTGGCTATTAGCTTCCTTTGCTCTCAGTCTTTCATTTCTTATCTACCACTGATATGCAGGAAGATGGCTTTGAGAAGTTAATCAATGCTGTGAAAGGATTAAATATATCTTATGTGCTTTTTCTTCTCCCTTTTATTATTTTTTTTTTTTTTTCTGAAATGGAAATGCCATGACTTAGTTACCAGGAGAGAAACCTGCAGATTGTGATAGTCTGTCTAGAATATTATTTTCTCTCGATCATCAGAAATCTGCAGAATGTTTACAATACAATTTATTTGAATGGACATTACTTCTTAATATGGGCAGTATATAGATTATCTTTCTCTCCTTATGCAGAACTGTCTTCTTTAATGTGTAACCAACTGAAGGATCATGTTTTAGATTTCGAGTATTAACAGTTGTTTGAGCTAAATGATATATAGTAGTGAGTGATTTCTGCATGTTGCTTACTAAAACTGAAACAATAAAAGAAGAACTTTTTAAACATTTTGCACTATAATATAAAAATATGCAAACATGTATCGAGTGAATTATAAAAGTGAAATTAACTATTAAACAAAAGAAGAATGTTGACTATATTTTGAAAGAACAGTCTCTGAAGAAAACAAATGTATGGCACACCGCACTTCTTGGGTATTTTCTACTTATATAGCTCCTTTGTGGACTTCCCATGGAAGCTTCCTTCAAAGAGTAGACAATATTTTACCTACCTAGAAAATCTCTGAAGAGCTCAAATGCTGTTATCTTTCTCAAGATTCTTTCTGAAACTTTCTTTATGACTGTTATACAAAGACGATGAGGCTATACTAGCAACCTTCAAAGTTTCTCAGTCTGCCTTACAATCCACCTTAAGATTTGTCCATGATTAAGCAGCTTTTCACTTTAAGAAATGAAAGCATACATAATCCTCTGTGTCTGGATGCAGATATTCTGCCTTAAACCTGCCCAGTCTATTGAAGAGTAGTTTCGTCTTGTTTGAAAGGTGGGAATTGTCTCAATTGAGAAGGCAAAATATCTCATATTTGTAAAAGGCAACTTTATGTCAGTAGATTTCTGTCTATTTTTCTTGGGGTAACTGTGTTGCCCAGTGCTGGACTGTTACATCCCCACATATGGAAATATTTTCTATTAGTACCCTTAAGCCAGACAGATATTAAGTATTCAACACTCCCATGCAATTTTGTTGCCTGCCTACCATACCTTTTTAAAGGACCATTAAAATGTCTTACCAGTACTGTTTAAGAGCTCCTGATAAGTAATTTATGCCTATTATTTGTTTTCTGTTTCTTACTCTAGTTTTTACTTCTTATGAGTACTTGATTACACAAAAAAAAAAAAAAAAAGGTCTCAAAGGAAACTTTGACATCATCTTTAGAAACTCGAAATCATTTATAAGAAGTGTTGTATTTTACTTCAGTGTCTCTGACTAATATGTGTTCAGAAACTTTATAAGAAGCTAAAAAGCTGGTAATATGCTTCCATTAACAAACAAAACTAAACCAAAAACAGAATCCATGAGGCATTAGCTCAGCACCAGTATAATGTTAGCAAGAGTTTTACTTTCTGCTCTTTCCAGATAGATATACTCTTGAAAGTCAAAAGAGCATGGAGCAGATAAGGAGCTGTATTTTAATTTTTCCCTCTTCCCTGGGTCTTTATGAAAATCTTTTGTCATTATTTATGTGTTTTGTCTCTATTTAGATAAGTGACTAACTTTAGGTGACTTCAGAAATATCCTACAGACTGTAAATGAAGAATGAACCCTCTTTGAAGAGTGTTATTTACTTCTGGATGATATGCAAAGAAGTTACTGTAGAGCCTTGGTGAATTTTAGACAATGACTATATAAAGCTCAACTTAGTGTCATAGCAGCAATGTTAACCCACAAGCCTGAGCAGATTTATTTTCTATTTTCAAGCGTCCCAATGGTTAGGTTTTCAAATGAGTTACTGAACATGTGGTCCATTTTACTGAAGCTTATGTATCTAAAAAATAGACAGATACTTCCAAACAAGTCATCCAGACTCTCTTTAAAACTGATAGAGAAAAAAAACCCAAACAAACAAACAAAACAAACAAAACAAAACCAAAGAATAATTTTCTCTGCTTTGAGATAATTATTAATTGCATTTACAAATAAATATTTAAAATGTATCACATAAGTAGCACCCTAAAAATTCTTCTTCATTTTCTTTGGCTATAGTAGATGCTCAGACAACTAGCTTAGGTGCTGACATTTAAACTGTAGATCCCTAGAAATATAATAACTTAAATACACACTAGAAGTCTCATAACATTAGAGAGTGAACAGATAATTTCTTTCCTCCATGGGGTAATTCTGAGAAAAAGGAGATCTGTATATAAGAAAATCAAGCTTATTTTAGTTAAAGAGGATTCGGATTCTGAAACTATCATCAAAAAGTATTTAATGATGGAATATGAGAGATGCATGTACTCAATTTTTATGTATAATATAAAAGCAAAGTAAGAAAAAAGAGAAAATATCAGTCTGTTGTTACATGATCTGCGTTCTGTAAGTTATTGCTTTTTGCTCTAAATCTTTTCAACTTTCATACTAACAAATGCTACTCTTAGTGCAAGTAAACTTTATTCAGCATAAAATAAAAACACATATTTGATCCTCAGTCTGAGATAACAATTCGGTAGCATGTATTTAAATAGAAACTGTTTCAGAGAAAAAAACCCTGTGTGCACAGAATTAATGACATACACTGCCTTTAGAGAAAGGCCAAAACACTAACACAGATGGTGCATCTTTAGATCCACTAATTCAATTAATTTCCTGTAGCCACCTGCCATAACTCAGATTTGAGCTTTTCATATTTTTTTTTAATAATTGCTAACTTTATGCTTTAATTTTGTCTAAGTATTTTTCAGTGAGCTGTACAAAATGTCGGAGTATCAGAAATGTTCTTCTGTCCTAATGATACTTCTTTGATTGATTTAGAGCATAAACTTCATTAGAAGTCTGTAATCACATCTCCAAGTCATAGCTTGAATGTTCCATCTTTGATCACTTTCAGTAATATCAAGTAAAATCATTGCAATGTGTCTTTTTGCTAATTGTTTCATTTTCATTTACTTTCTGAGCTTTTGTAAAGCTACAAAACATCACTGTCCTGGTTGGTATATTGTTATAAGATTTAGGCTGGCAGTTAGACCACTTCTCTCTGCTAAAAGTAAAGCACCTAGTCCACGTCAGTAATCAAAGCTCCTTCTTCTGCCAGCCAAAAGAGAAATTACTTCCCACCATAGATTCATCCCAGCAATCTTATAGGCACTTATTATTGAATGGAGTAAATCTTTCACCTTTAAATGTGTCTCTGCTTGTGTTGATAATGGAACCTAAATGACTAGCTGAGACTTGAAAAACTAGTGTTGTTTCCCACTCCATGTGATTATTTAAACTGTACTTTAAACAAAAGATAGCTTGTTTGTTAATTTCTCATATCTTTTCACCCCAGTTCTTCTTTGTTGTTCCAAACTGGCAGACTATTAAATTCTTTGCCTCCAGACCTAAGCCCATCTCCCTGGTAACTATGCAATGCAACCCTATTTTAGCTAAAGTGAATAATAGTAACATTACAAAAACTGCAAATTATGTACATGAGAAATAATATTTTAGACTAAACTATACATTCCAATATTCATGAGGGTTTAACCACGTTTTCATTCTGTTTTACTTAATTTTTTTTAGTCAACCTAATATTCACTGTCTTTTTCCTCATATGAACATAAATGTTTAATAAACCAGAGTAAAGTTAAATTGTACTAAGGAAGAGTTAACATAACATTTTGGCAACCATCTTAGAAATACATCACTCAAAAGTATAATAGTGTTATATCCTTTAAAATAATGTATTTGAATTTTCAATTTTTCATGACATTTGACAATACTGCTAAGTGATTGCTTCGAAAATATGTGTTTTGACAGAAGTAATTAAAGTGTGGACATTTTGAGTTATTCTGATATTTGAAACTAAAGATTGTCTGCGTTATTACTTACCATCCATCAATTGTTTCATTCACAGTGACCTTAAAGCTACTCTGGCACAGTCACCTTGAAGATGAATTCTGAAACTTTGGTTAGCAGACTGTTTTTGTTGGGTTTTTTTGCCTCTGCTACACTTTTGGGAGGTAAGCTAATATGGAGACATTACTCTTTTAGAGGTTGTTAAAAAAATCTGGCAACGATTTGATTCCTTAAGGAAAGGTAACATCCCTGAAGGGTAGAAAGAAACAAACTTTTTTCTTTAGAAAACAATGCTTAGATAGTTTCTCAAGTAAAAAAATGTTTTTGACTAACATGAAATCTGATTATTATATCTAGCTGTCTTCAGTTCATATTGCATATTAATTGTCTGCAGATTTCTCCTTTTCCTTTCTGTTCCAACGTGTTAGCCTTTTTTTCTTGAGTTCTGTTTATTTTTGCTTTGTCTTCTAAAAATGAGTACATTTTGTATTTTCGTTCAGACATGTTAAAGATGTGGGCTAATTCATTTCCGTGGGAATTAATTCAATAGTTGAGATCTTCCTGTATAAAACTATCTATCTGGAATTTTTCTTCATCTGAACTCTCAAGGTTCCTCTTGACCACAAAGCCCTTTTGGGTCCTTGGTGAAGCCTCATTCAAAATGCTTGCTAACAAATATTTTAATGTTTTTCCTACATTTCAATATGTAATACGGTTTTCTCAGTGTAAATTGCAACAGCTCAACTCGAAGGAACTAGAGGATGGTTCATAAGGCGAATTCATTCTTCAGTTTAGTCTTCACTCCGCCTTCTTCACAACAGTCTCTCCACACTTACAGGTATATAATTTCCTCTGCTTGCAATGTCTGCGATGTTATGCAGTAATTTTTGTTAAAACATGTGGAAATCTGTGCATTGAAGTATGTTGTGTGAGCCATTAGTTTACATGGAAATGTTTATAGAGATACTATGCATGAGGAAAGTACATCTAGCTCACTGTTAGTTAAAAAAAAAAAAAAGTCATTGCACTGAAATTTGTTTCAGGTGTTTTCCTGAAATTGCTGTGAACTTTCTAAACCAACTCTAATGTCAGTATTTGCCATTTCAGATAAAATAGATGCCTTTATTAACATATATCTATATAATGAAAGAAAAAGTGTAAAGAAACCCATATATTTTCACAATCCTACTTGAAATCTTAAAGGTCTTTTCCAACCTGGTTAACTTTATGATTCTATGATTCTAAGAAA
>JBCJKH010031587.1:0-18743 GCA_039877255.1 Loriculus beryllinus
ACCCCAATAAGGATATCCTACAATACAGTGCTGAACTGTTGTCCCTTTGTTTCTATTAATATCAAATTTGATTCCCTCTTTCTGCAAATTCAGCCAACAGCAACTTTTCCTGTCTCCTTCAAATGGCAAAACAACTTATTTGATTGTGACTTTTGAAAAGGACTTTTTCATGTATTTGGAAATGGTCTTTGTGTTCACTAAAACCAAAAGTTTTGTTTTGTTTTGTTTGTTTGTTTGTTTTTTTTGTTCAGCCTTGCTGTATAGGTTACATTATGCAATTCTCTAATATTTATTGGTTCTTCTGGTCTGTTCTTCTCTTTTGCTAAGTTTGCTGTCCAGAGCGGGAAGTAGTCTGTCAGTGACCTAACCAGTACCAAGTAAATGAGAGTAATTACTTCCTGTAATAACTTATATTAATACATCTGAGAATGTCATCAGCCATTTTTTAAGCCAGCCAGCCAGCCATATTTAAGGCTGGATATTCAGCTCATGACATACAATGTCCCCAGGGTACATAGCAGAGTTGCAGCTTCACCAGTTTTTCCTCATTTTGTGTTTGTGCATTTGATTTCTCCTTACTAAGTGTATCATTTTGCACTTGTCTTTATTGAATTTCATATTATTGATTTCAGGTTTTTCAATTTATCAAGACAGTTTTGAATTCTTATCCTGTCCTTCGAGTGCTTATAACCCCTGTTAGCTTGGTACCATGCTCAGATTTTGTAAGCACACAGCCTACTTCATCATGCAGGCTGTCATGGAAAAGATTTCATAGACTCACACTCAAGACTGACCTCACTGGAAATGCCCTCCATACTGGCAGTGGAACATGACAACTCTTTCGGGAGGGTTTTTCAACTAGCCTTCATCCATTTCAAAACACTATTATCTTGACCATATTTTCCAGTCTTCTAACAAAAATGTTGTGGAGACAGTCAAGGAGCTTTAAAACCTCAGTACCACATTTGCACTTTGGTTTGGCCTATTACCTCATGAAGGAAGGAAATTAGATCAGTCTGAAATTGTCTTCATTAAAATCTCCTAGCTCTTTCCTAACATCTTACTCTTCTCTAAAAGGTCTTTACAAGCAGACACATTAAAACTCTGTGTGCAAATGTCTTGGCTATAATGGTGTGAATGCTGGCCCCAGCCAGGCAGCACCATGCCATGTGGACCACCAGTGAGACAGCAGCCAAGGGTGGCAGCCCTTTCAGAGGGTTAGTACAGGACCAGGAACATCTATTATTACAAACCAGGCCAAGGAAATTGAAACTCACCTTTGCAGCACCAGAAAAGATACAAAGAAAATGAGTGATGAAGCATGTGGCTGCCACACTCAGTACCCTGCTGTTCAAGATGCATCCCAAGAGTGACATTACTGCAGCACTGCATTTGGGCCAGTACTCGGTCAGTTGTGTACCCATAGCATCACAGCCCTAACCTTGCTGCGGAAGGGAAGCTGCTTTCTTGGACACTGGCTGCGACTCATTATTTTTTTTCCTGCTGACTTCATCTAGTAACACGAATGATGGGATGGAGTCAAGGTTTTCCTCATTCATCAGCCCTTTATAGTCTTTCTTCACCCATATACCTGAAATTGGTCATTTACCTGAGAAACTTGCTTGACCCTTAACAACCATATGTCCCAGAGATGGAATCCAGCCTGCAACAACCAGAATGTGAAGGAAACAACCAGAATGTGAAGGAAACAACCAGAATGTGAAGGAAAACAGTCTACAGCTAACATATTTTGATATTGCATATATCGACAAACAAAGGCTCTCTGTCTCTCTGTAGGGGAGAGTTCGATAGTGATTCTGCTGAAAAGGAACTGTGAATAGCCTTTGAGCAAGGTCCTAAAAACTCTATCTACTTTCTACAAAGAAGAAAAAAAAGAGTTGTAACATTTAATCAGAGGGAAAAACTAAATGAACAGCAATGTCCATTTGCATGTGATGCAGAATTTCAGAAAAATCAGTCCCAGCTTAACTGGGATGAATTAGATACAAACGAAAGGTCAGGAAATAGTCAGAAGCTGTGCTCTGTTACAGCCTGTTGGGAAGAGGGTGAAGGAGTAATTAAGCTATCAATCAGGCAGATATGCTGACTAGAACATTAAACATTTAAAGAAGTTATAGTGAAATTAATGCATTTCTGGGATTCTGTGCAAAATCCAGCTTTGTGGGAGGCATGACAGAAAATGTCTAGCTTCTTGATTAGATGTTAAATAGAAATAATCCAGATATTAAACTAAGTGAGCTTTAAGAGTTATAAATAAATATTTTGTAATTCAAATCAAGCTCTTCTGAAAATATATATAGTCACATTATAGCATATGTGCTTTCAAAGGGGGGTTGAGAGTTGGGCAAAGATAAGTAGAAGTCTTTCTTGGTATTTGCACAGCTACAGAAATGGCCTTGAGAAAACCCCCAAACAGATTCACAGAAAACAGGCCTGTCAGGGCCCTGGAGGTCATTCAGAGCATCTCCTGCCCCAGGACAGTTTCTCTGCCAAAACCTGTTCTGAAAGATGTTAGCCTGACTTTTTCCCCAAACCCTTCTGTGGCTGGCCTTTTTGGGATCCCCCAGCAAACAACTGCTTCATTTCATCAACTTTAATGCTGAGGAGTTTTTTCCTAAAGAACAGACAAAACTTTCCTCTCTGTAATTTTAGCCCGCTACTTTCAGTCCCAGTTCCAGTGGACATGAAGAGCAATTTGGGCTGGATACATTTTCCAGCCCCTACTGTAGCTGTCAGTGCTGTGACTTTCACAGGCATGATGTCAGGAGGAGTGCTGGGTGTGGAGTAGGGATAAAACACAGCATCACAAGGATACAAAGCTCTCTACATAGGTGAAAAACACTGCAGATGCTCCTGTTCTGGATCACCCCAATCCCAAAAGCTGAAGTTAATGTGATGACATAGGAACAAACCCTTTTTTGTCCTGGTCAAAATAAGAGATGCTATAGTACACAAGTAGTCTGAGGGCTTTTTCCGTGTTGGACATTATGGCCTGGTGAAATCTCATTTTTCAGTGTCTTATCATTGATCCTTCCTCTTGTAATTTCACCATGGCAACATTTTGGCCCCATTACTGAACATACAATTAAGATTCCAGATTTCTAATTTCAGACAGCAGATGTACTGATGGATATGAAGCACCCACGCCTGAGATGTAGTATGTGTGCTACACAGGCAGATCCTCTGCAGCAGAAACATATGCTTGCTTCCCTGGTGATTACACTGCCATGGTAATATTTCCCTCAAACCATGGATCAGCCAGAAGAGAAGTGGAAGGTGGTGAGGCAAGGAAAGAGTGGGGGTGGCAGCAGAAGGGCAACTGGGGCAGTAGGGCAAGGATGAGTAATGGTAGGGTAAAACAGAAAGGTGGACAAGGGGAAGAGGGTCCAGAGAGTGCAGTACAGACACGGAGCAAGACAAAAGAGTGGGACATGAGACGGAGTCTACTGGGAACACAATAGGATGAAAAGAAGATGACGAGGGAAAAGTAAGAAAAGCCTCCATGCAAGTAACAGAGGAAAAGTGGTATGGGAGGAGAAAGATTAGGAGATTAGCTAGAAAGGGGGAGAAGCTGAGGGAGCAAGCAGCTTGGGTGAAGAGAGGTTGTCAGGAAAGGGAACAAAGCAGGGGGGTAGAGTGACAGCATTCTCCTCCCAGCTGTAAGCAGGAATTAAATGCTACTAACATCTCAGTAGCCAGTATCTGTTTAGGCATCTGACTTTTCAACCTGAAATAATTGGATATGATGGTGGCAGGCTTCCTCAAGTATTATTACACTTATGAAATATAACTTTGAAATTTAAAAATCAGCCACATATCTTGAGGGACAAGAGTCACCCTGGGATTTTGCAAGATATGAGGTTGGCAATAAGACTGTTGACAGAGAAAAGCATTTCCTCCCTGCCTGAATTCTCCTTCTTCTTAAGAAAAAAAAAAAAAAAAAAAAAGGTGATGGAAAATGTAATAAAATGTACCAAAATGTATGAAACCAAATCACATACCTACTTATTTGTATTCAGCAACCAAATCCTTCTGAGGGAGCAGTGATTAAGTGAACAGAATCCCATAATGCTCTTTAAATATCATGTGCAGAAGAAGCAGCAAAGCACAGGGGAAGTGAAACTGCTGTCTCATCGCTCTCTCTTGTTTTATCAAGCCAATGCCCAGTGCAGATTGCGGTTGTGCTGTTTGAATTGTGGCTGTGGATCCCGAGCAGCAGGAGAGTGCCTTCCTGCTGTTCTCAGTGCTCCGTGGGGGAAGAAAACCAGATGCCTGCTAGTTCTAGGGGAAGCCTGGCTTGTCAATAGAGTGGCCAGTTTCAGGCCATACTTTGGAAAGTATCAACAATTCAGCCTCACCGTAGTGAGACTGAGGGGTCAGGAAGGCTGTAGGCAACAAAAGGAAGGAGGGGTGAGAGGGAAACAACAGGAGAGGAGGGGGGAAGAAGAGAAAAAAGAAACTCCCCTTTTTTTTTTTTTTTTTTTGGTCATCCAGAACTCAGATCACTTTCGCCCAGAAAGGAAAGAAGCTGAGGACCTGCGAGATCAATGATGTCCATGAAAGCCTCACTTTCACTTATGCACGATTTCACTCTGAAGTTCACCCTACACCCTTTGCCATGGCTGTCTGTTTTATCATGAACCATTTTGACGCCACTGCATTTTGAAGAGACAGCCAAATCTTGATCCCTCATAGACTCATAGCTGTACTTCAGACAGTGAGGGACATCAAGGCTCTGCCTCTGTGCTGGGGCTGAGGAGCCTGCAGTGCTCCAGCTGTGACTTGGACCCAGGTGTCTGCTGTTCTTCAGAAGACAGAGGACTGGGTCACAATGCTGGTGGGGTGGCACGATCACCACTGCCCCTGCCCCTCTTTCCACAGCTGGAGATGAACTGCAACCAGTGTGCTCTGCCTACGGAGGTTACAGGGCAGGAAGGAGGCTGAGTCCCATCCTGAGGGTGCTGGTGGGCTCCTGCACCAACAAGGTCTCTGTGCACAGGTGTCTAAGGTGCAAAAGGCTCTGAGTAGTGAAGCCAAGGGTGGTGGAAAGGGACCCATGGAGCTATGATGGGGGAGAGTGACCACTCTGTAAAAGCTTGCTGTGCCTTAAGAAGCAGTGGAAGGGCCTTTGCCAGCTGCCTCTCATGTTTCTGGTCTGTGGGAGAGAAAGACTGAGGGTAGCCAGCAACTCTGGTATTATTCTTGGTGCAGCATGAGGAGGCTGCGTCATGGCTCCTCATGTGTGCTGTGGATAAGAAGCTGACAGCTGTCTGCTTTGATAAAGCTGAGTTTCATAAAAGAGCCATCTTTCTGCAGGTTGCTGCTTTGTATACGAAAGTGTCAACAGCAGCTAAGAGTCCTTTGCCTTCCAGACATAAGAAACACTAGGGCTCCCACATTTATATGCTTTCTAAAAAATGGATCTCAATGCATAAAAGAAAGCTACAATCCATGAAAATGACTGCCCTGAATTTTGTGTCTCCATATCCTATTAAACTTAGAGGCATACAAGAGCTTCTTTTGGGGAGGGCAGGGAAAACCTAAACAAACAAGCAAACTCAATAGACTGCCTAGATGGGAACTGCATTTTCTTTCTTCTTGATTTTGTGAAAACCTGTTTGTAACTGAAGAATAGTTTATCTTCAGCTGCCCTATTTATGTTACAAGAGTGTGACCAAGAAATCAATGCACTTAAGCAGAAGAGAAAGGTACCACATCATAACTAGGTCACAAACACAATATCTCTTTTGCCTTTGAGCCGTGCTCTTCTCTTTTCTATTTCATGTTTCAATACAAAAATACACTGCTTTTTCAAAAGCTCCATTCCCAGACTTCTCCCTCATGTGAGATTTTCATTTTCATTTCTGAGCACTGGTGCATTGGCTATTACAAGATGCATATACTGTATGTAAAGTCCATCAGAAAACAAGAGAAACAGAAAGTATCAAGGCCGTGTCTTGCAACTTCACTGCTTGTAAATTATACAAACAAAATATCATTCCCATGACAAAACATTTAATCAAGGTTCAGATAAACCTTTCTTATGTCATATTCCTTATTGATACTTTATTGATAGACGTTTTAAAGGGCTGAACACACATTTTAGTAATGCAAGCTAAGATAATGTGGATAAGGAGAAAGACAAATTGCACGCAACAGAGCAAGCCACCTACCAGTTCTGTCAAATTTTCTTTCTCCCAAGAGGTTTCATAGTTGCACAAAGCATTAGGTAGGTCTCACTTCAGATCAGTGTGACACTGTTCCCACCTGGCCCACCATGCCCATTCCCTCTTGTGTAACTGTCATTACTGCAGGCAACCCACGGACAGTGAGATAGGCAAAAAATAATATTCAGTTATTCTACGTGTCTTGATTGTTACAGTCATCTCAAGCAAGGATAGTGGTAAACAGCATGACAATGAAATTCTCAGAAGGTAACAAGTCAAACATTGCTGCAAAGGGCTGCCATGGTCTCAGAATGCTGCAGCAGTTAGATCAGAGATTAGATGGTACTTCCAGAATGTAACAAAATGAAATTCAGTTTCACAACAGGAATGCTAATGTGTCTGAGCAAAAGTAATCACAAACAAGGATAGTCAGTGCAAGAGGATACCTAAGTTCTGAAGCATTAATGGCAGAGGACAAGTTAAAGTTAATGGGCAGCTAATCAGATACAAATTCTACTGTGAGACTGCAGCTGAATTAATGAATCATTACTCCATTGCCCACATAAACTTGTAGTAATTCCATCTGTAATTCCAAATTTCCTTGGGCACATGGCTTGGACAGCAGGAACAGCACTTTGAGTAGAGTTACAGATGTTGCGATTCTTGAAGAAAACATCCTAACCACTGCCAAAAGCAGGGTTTAATTGGTCAGGGAGGAGAACAAAAAAAAGAAGGAAGAGGAAGTCACTATTTGCTAGCAAAAGGTTCAGCACAGGATGAGCAGCATGGTGGATGGCACATGGGTAGCTGAGAAGCCAGCAAGTCTGTGGGGATATCTGTTGGTGTTGGGGGAGATAGAGAGAATGGGTGACAGCAGGGCATGAAGAGGAGAAAGAGGAAAGTACATGGTGATTCTGACTGTTAGTCCTGATTAACACATTGCAGTGCTGTGACCCATTTTTGGTTTATTCTAAAGAACAAAGAATAACAATGCAAAATGAAGAATTGCTTGGCTCAGGAAGTTTCCTTTACCCAACTTGCAAACTCCAAAAGGAAAAGCCTTCTTTCACCAATTTTGATGGAGAACATATTTCTGCATAAAAGTTCCTAAGTAGGGAAAAAACCAGAGGCACATGTACATTCACTCTTTTTGTTTTTGGGGCGATTTATAATCAAGTGGAGGCAAGCTGTTCCTATTTTCACAGTGGAGGCCATTAACGGAAGTCTTGTAGTTCAGTGAGGGAAACTGCATTTTAAAGTTTCACGTGGGAAAGATCTGAGTTATTTTGATACACTCTTTCCTTATTTTTTTTTTTTTTTTTTTAGGGGAAAAGTATTTATTGTTGCTGAATGCATCATACCTGACGAGTTTGTATAAACCTGCACAAACCAATTTTTCTCTCTTGGTTTATGCCATCAATGGAAAAAATTACACTGAAAGAGGTGAAGTAAATTTTCTGGCTAAAAGTAACGGAGAAAGTAATTTTAGACCTGATCAAAACAGTATTGCAATTATAGAATGTTTAAATGTGGATTGTTTTGAAAGAACTGTATTGTCTACAGTACTGTTCATGTTGTCCTTGAGCTGCAGTGTTTTTTATGATGCAAGTGCTGTTTTTATCTCAAGTGTTGAACAATTGCATATCAGACCATGCAGATTCTCCTCAGATGGCAGTTCCCTTGTCAGGTCTACAAAATAGTGACACAAAGGGGAGACAGGTAAAATTCCTGCTTGGCCACCCTTGCCCCTCCCAGCTTGAATGTCCATTTGTTCATTTACAGTTGCTCCCTTGCAGCTGGGCCGACTGAGACTGGGATTTGTACCATAGGGCCTTGTAACAAGAGGCCACTGTATGCTTAAGGTCAGAATAAAAAAAAGAGGTTTACTTATTTTCTGAAGTTATGTCTTTAAGCTTTTCCCCACAAATCTAAGAGCTAGAAACCTACTTTAAAAAGTAAGAGTCTTGTAGACGAGGGGCCTCCAGAAGCTGTGTTATCAACGAAACAATGTGACATTGCAAGCACTCTCATACTTTACCTAAAGGTAAGGACTGGCTGAATTAACTTCGTCTAAGTCTGACTTTGATCATGCTCATGCTCATTCATGCTTGTGACATTTTCTTGACCCATATCCTCCTCTGACTGGACAAAATGAAACTTTTGCTTAGTAAACCATGTTTTGTTGTCTGTATCAAAATCTGTGTGATAAATGGCCCCCAGAGGTGAATGCTTCCGATACACAAACTTACTCTCATCTGAAACGGGTTTCAGCCTTTCTTTGTAGTTGCAAACCAAGCAGATGAAGATGGAGATGCCAAGGACAGGTGAAAGGGGAAAGATGGATCTTGCACATATGCAGCCCAGAAACATATTCTTTTAAAATGAAAACAGACACACAGCTTTTAAAGCTGCAGTTAAAGTGGAGAAAGGATTTTTACAAATTATATATGAAGTTTTGCTGGATGCTATAGATGGAAACTAGAAGGGAAAAGAAAGTAACATTACATAATAGAAAAAACATATATTCCACACGAAGAAGGTATCTAAGGGAAGAAAGGAGAGTGATACTGAGAGAAACAAATCAGAGTTAAGAAGCGTTGCCTGTAAGGATAAAAGGAAAGATTCCAATCCTAAATGGGTGTTCTGGTGTGCTCAGCATCGAACCTTTGTCTGCCACAGATAATATATGGAAGTGCACCAGAGAGATCTGTCTCTTTGGGATTTCAGGCTGGAAAGCAGCCCTGAGTCAGGGTTGTGTTAAGTAATGTTCTGATGCTTAAGGAAAAAGGTTTCTGAGATTGTACTCAGTGGATGTGCAGACATGCAGACTTCACATGTACCTCTCCCTTCTTCCATTCTAAACCACTACTTGACTTCATATACATCTGACATTGCAATGAGGTGAAATTCCCATAACTTGCTAATCAGTGCAATAACAGAGAGAAGAAAGCAGTGGCCCTTTTGAATGAAAGGTTCTGGTCTCTCACATACTCACGTCTCAAGACCTTACCTACCAAACCATTTGCACAGGAAGAAAATTGTAGCAACACTGCAACAGAAGATGGATCCCCTGAAGCCTCTGGACCATGTTGGATGCTAGAGAAGCTATTCCAGCAGTGCAGCTCCATCAGAAACATTTCTGTTGTGGTTCCACCTCATGCAGACCAACTTGTTTTCCTCTACAGAATAAGAAAGTGATCAGAACATGCTTTGGTTGTGTTGCCATTTTGTAATGTTCTTTCTCACATGGCAGCAGCTTGACAGGATCCAGATATGCCTGGAGGGCTGTCATGGCACTGCAACCTTCCACTAAGGGACCAGTAAGAAAGCACTATAGCATCATGTTCATGCTGACACTAGCCAAATAGGGGGAGTTTTATGTTCTCCACAAGTTCCACTCATGATTTCTAACCACTGTAAATAATTGCACCCAGCCTACTAGAATTACAGCTTGTTCCCACTTGATCTTTCCTTCTTTTTGGACATACTCTTTTTAGGTGCCTTAATTTTAACTTTGCCATACTCAGAAAAATTAGAGCAAGTGTTTCCATAGCAACTTTAATCTTTATTTGCATTACAATAAAATTATTCATTTGATGTTCATGGGACCATGATATCTAACTTCAGTATGAAGATCCTATTGGTCTGTTGAAGTCCAAGTCCTTACCCAAATTTCTGGAGGCACTTAAGGGTATGATACATATATAAGTTGATGTTGTATTTCCAAGGGACAGATATTACTGACTCACGAATGAGATTGGTTCAATGTTCAAATAATTATAGCTAAAAAGTATGTTTTGTACAGTTAATGATGCTTTTTAATCACTGAGAAGGAAAAAGAAGTTATTTAAAACCGTACTTGCTGACAAAGTCTCTGGAAAGAAAAGAGATACTTCTATCAGATAGTTGATTTTGGTGGTATACTAGGGTCTTGGAATTTTATTGGAGCTAGTAACTGCCTAATGCAGTCTCATATAACAGTCTCGTATAAGTCTCAGCCACATATTATATAACAGTCTCATATAAGAGTCATATATGTACTCATAAATTCGGTCTCATATAGCAGTCATACAAATACTCAATACTCAGTCTCATATAACAGTCAGCAAGTGTCAGTTTGAGAGTTGAAAAACTCTGGTTTTGCTTAGCATAGAGTCTTTTCATTTAATGCATATCCAGCCAACACATCCATAATTGTTTCCATTGCAAATGCATTGACTGGCTGAGCTGAAAAATATGTGTTTGGAGACATACTTCCACACCTATAGTCAGACACTTTCAAAGAGACCTTGTTTTCAAAACATTTACTGGCATTTTAGCAATCAAGTTGTTGCCATTTGCTTCCTTTGAGCTGATAGGTATTTAGTGTTTTAGAAAATTAAAGCAGTTATTTGAGTGCTTAGCAGGGAATAAATGGTATCATTTTAAACATCAACTTTTAGAATCTTGTATCTTAGTTTGTATCTTGTTCTGAATATAGGAAGGGATATTGAAATAAACTGGTAGCTTGACAGAAAAGCGACTTTTTAATGAGGATTTGTAAATTCAGGGGCTACCTATGTCTTTCTGAAGACAAAAATGTTCACATATTTATGAAAAAAAACCAAAACAACAAACCACCCTGTTATATATCCTACAGGCACAAAAATCCTTATATCTTGGAGAGCGTCTTCAGCTGCAGAGATCAAATAGGATCATAGTAAAGTGCTGTTACCAAAGAACCATGTAGCTGTTAATTTTAACAACTTTCTTACTGGTTGATTGCTGTGCGTGCAGAAAGTGGCAGCCGTCAGGGGTCCTATGTTGGAAAACTTGACAATGGGAGTTGTATTCCTGACAGTCTGCTACTGGCTTGCTCTGATGAAATGCTATAGCAGCCTGTGCATTCAGTTCGCCAGGAAGCAGGCAGACTAGCCTTGTTGTGAATCCCAGCAGAACTAAACCCCTGGCCGTGACTATCATTCCACTTCCAAGGATGGATTTTAACCTGTCCAGTGTCCACCTGTTTTAATAGCTTATAGTGAAAATAATGGCTGCTAAACAAAGCATATTGAAAGATGGTATGCACATGTTACTCATCTATGGTCATTTCAGTGTTCAGAAATATTGCTACATGACACTTCCTGCAATGTGTCTAGAAATCTACAGTTTTGTTAGCCTTGGTAATTTTTAGTGAATAATGGCTGCTGAGGAAGGCTGAGGAATGCTGGATGGTTGGTTTAATTCTTGCCATTTTGGTCAGCTCCCACTCATGCTCCTCTCTGAGTCCAGTCATGATGCCTCTCACATTTGTTTGCTTTCTCTATTCCTTGAGCTTGTTCACTGGATGTAAAAATAACAATAAATCTTCCCCCTGCCCCCGATTCAGAAAATAGGTTTATGTAGGAATGCTGCCATGCAGTAAGTGATCGTGGAATTGCTAGTGATCCTGAAAAAAAGACTGACAGCAGTGTATCTAATAGCACAACCTTGAAGGTTAAAGAGCCTAAAGAGCCAGCTAGAAATTGACAGGCTACCAATCAGATGGTGAGCAACTGAAACTGTTTTGGGGCTTGCTGTGATAGTTGTGATTTATGTCATGTCTGTATGACTGCTGTCAACTTCCAGAGAGAGCTGGAAATAGAACAGCTTAAATAAAACACACAGGGAAAAGTACTGCTGAGAGCGGTAAAAGGGAGAGTAGTGGGCTCTGGCAAAGAAAGTCAAATGCTACAACATTTAATTCATTTTCCCCACATTGTTATGTAAATGCTAAGCAGAATAAGAACGTGCCTTACTTTTGCGATATTTATCACTTTCTCATACCAGAGCATGATGGTTTGAGCTTGGCTGGATGCCAACTACCTACCCAGCTGCTCACCCACTCCCACTCCCATTCCCACTCTTTAACAGGACTGACAGAGCAAAGAAGTTGAAAAAGCTCTTGGGTCAAAACAAAGGCAGGGTGATCAGTTACCAATACATTGCAGAACCAGTGGGAAGTGACTGGCTGGCTGTCCAGCAAAGGGCAGCTCTTGACCTCCTCCCACAGAAGCCAACACTGAAGCCCTCCTTCTGCAAAATCCTTGCCACCACCACCACATACACAGTCATGAAACTATTCCATTTTAAACAACAGTTTTCTGCTTCGTATGCATAAATCTCATTTACTTGCCAATAACTGTCCTTTTCATGCATAATTAAAGATCTCACCCCCCTTCCTCACCAGTGCATCATATCTGTAAGTTCTTCTGACAGCTACATTTCTGGAAGGCCTGACCGGTATGCATTTTTTTTTTTTTTTTTTTTTTTTTTTTTACTATTTATGCCACGTGGTACACTGGTTTAATAAGAAATATTTACATGCTAGTGCTGAAAACAAGGAAATTATCAGAAATGTGGCAAGTTAAAAGCTTATTTCTCTGTGTCTAACCAGCTTCTAATGCTGCATGATGTCTTCTGTCTGGACCTCCAAGACTTTGTCTTGATTTCTCTACCAACCTAAATGAGAGCTTCATGACATCATTCCTTGGTCAAACGAAGTTTCACAAGCCGACACAGAATAGACCAAATTTAGCTCATCTACGTTTGCAAAATCATAAAGGAGACTTCTTCATCTTCTCTGCCATAAGAGATGAGCTTTCAGGATCTTCATTGCCTAGGCAAGCAGTTTTCATCTTGTCAGTGATATGGCCCCCTTTTTCTGCTTCTGTTCATTTGAATCAGTACACTCCTGCAATTGAAGGGAGAGGCAGATTTACACCAGTTATGGAGCTCTTGGGCAAGTTCTTCAGAGACCAGCAAACAAAAGCCTATGAGCTATAGAACTCAAGTTTATTCCAAAGCATATCTTGGATATCGAACAGAAGTTTTTACCCCATGGACAGAGTGCACCGGTCAGAGTACTAAATCTGTATTAACAGGAAACTTTTTCATACCAGAGTTGTCATCACTAACATTTCAGTTGCCTTTAATGACAGACGCATGCAGTGTGGGACCAAACCTATTTTAATTTCATAACTTGCTGACTTCTTTAGCCTTTTTTTTGCAGTTTTCTCCTGTAACAATTACACTTCAGCTAGTAGTATAAATTACCACTTGCTTAAAGCTCCAAATCACATGTACTCCCCCAGCCTGCTTTGCCTAGAAAAAAAGGGCAAAGCTTAAAAGCTTCTTCTAACTTAAAAGAAGTTTCTAATTTTTTGCATTAAGGTTGGTGGTGATACAGAAAAAGAAGAAAACTACCTTTCCCTCTAAGTTCCCAGACTTCAATGTCTAGTAGATCCTTTGACATCTATGTATCACGAACTGTAGCTTGATATATTGATCTTAATTCTTTTACACACTGAAAGATGGTTTGGTTCCAGTTTGTTGTTGTTTAATGATTTTGCAGGTAATGTTTTTTCATTAATTTTAACCAAATGCAACATTGTGACAGGAGATAGAAAAATTCACTGCAGCATCCACATCAGTCACAGTATCTTGTTTCTCAACCCCGTAGTGAATCTCATGGCTGTGAACATGGGCCAGGAGTGAGACCACAAGAGTGAGCAGCTCTCCAATCAGCTGACTACAGGCATCTCCTGCAGAAAGTCTGCACAAACTGGGAATTTGAAGTGACAGTCACATAAATTAAATCGTTGTGTATATCTTGTCACTTCTAGTTCAAGTGACATTGAATATTTTTCTTTTTAGTTACTAGCAATAAGTCAAATGTAAATGCTCAGTGAACTAAAAAGAGCCAAGGAATACCCTGATCTGACAGTGAGTTACTATAGCTGCTAAAAAAAAGAAGACAAAACACGTAATGGAAGTTCATTGACGGAATGCTCTCTTTAGGAAGTATATTTTCCTTCCATATACTTTTTAGAATGTTATTTCTTCTAGTAAAATACCTGAAAGGCGGAAATTATCTCTATGAGGAAACAGTGACATTGTCCTCTGCACAAGGAAGCAATACATGATGGACTAGAGAAAGGGTTTATATGCTTGGTAATACTGACTAACCATTGAAATGGGCATCCATTTGACATCGTAGCTATAGATCTCTGCTAGCAAAAATGTCCCAAACTTTAACAGTCTTCAAATCAGGGTGTTCGAAACTGGAAACCACCTAGTGACTGAAAATGACATATAGCACACAGGTATGAAAATATATTACTATTGCTATTGTCATTGTTGGGCTGCTTCTTCTTATTGCTGTTGTTATTATTATCAAAACACAGCTGCTGGCTGATTTTGATCCAGCCTGTCAGTCATCTATTTTTCTAGAGGATTTCAGTTAAGAAAACCAAAGCTCTTCTGACTGCCACCAGTGACTGTTTTCTTCAGTTGTTGCGTGTGTGTGTTGTGTGTCAAGCCCAGCCGTAAATCAGAAAAAGTGTTAGAAAAGTAATCACCTAAAAAATCCAGCACTGACTTTAAAAGTCTGAGAAATGTGCCATTTTTTCTCCCCAGCCAAAAAAATGTTGGAATCAAAACTGTTTTCTGACTGTTCCATCTGTAGGTTGCACTCCTTCCTAATATGATCCAGTGAGACTCCCATAGATTTCTCAATACTGCCATATATTTGTACTCTCACATCCATTAACAATTAGTATTTAAAATCAAATACCCCTTCTCCTAATAAAAGCAAAATCTCAGAAGCAGTTTGTAGTATGTACTGTCACTATTGGTGCTATTTTAGGTGCAGACTCCATGTTGTTCCCATAGAAGTGTGCCAACCTAAGAAAGCTTGCACAGCCAGTATTACCAAGACTCGTTTTAAAAGCAAGCATGCGCCACTAAGCACTACTATGGCTACAGCCTTCAAGAGGGAGATGCTACTGAGTTGCTAAGACTTACAACTTTCCAGCTTCTGGCTTATAACTTCCTTGGACAATTAGGTTTCTGTAACTGCTCCTCAAGGCTTTCACATGGTTACAGCATGTATTCCATGAATTTCAATATTGCTTGCACTATAGCTCAAACTTGTTCTATCTTGAAACTGTAGCAAGTGTGTGATTAATCCTTTTCATGATTTCATTGTACTATAATGAAAGCTGCTCATTAGTCCAATATTTGCAGATGAGAAAACTCTTAGCACAAGCAAATGCATTTACTTAAGCCCTGCACAGGTAACAGTTAATGTGCCTTTACTTCATTTGCAAAAGATAAACATGGCAAAAAAATCGTTTAACAAATATTGGAGTGTTCTGACTTCATTAGTATATCCTCAAGTGCATTTTTAAAGGGTTTAACCAACAGAAGTATCTGTAGCTTTTCTCTGGTGCTTTTGTATTGGACACTGTGTCATCTTAACTAAGTAGTAATGTGCCACAGCGTCCAAACAAAATAAACAAAGTTTCAAACACTAGATGTGGGAATAGTTAATCCATTTCCCCTAACTTGTATCCACACACTTTTCATGCTTTTAAAAACATATTGTCTGGGTGACTGAGAATAAAAGAAGCCATCTACTCACAGACACAGAATAACTCAGAAACCCCCCTTCAAAATCTAGGAATGTTATTGTGTTAGTGCTTTAAATGCTTTACCTGATTGTAACAGCAGTCACTACCTCATAAATAAGATGTTAAAACAAAATGTCCCTTTTAGACTTCATTTTCCCCACACTCATGTTAGTTGACAATGATCGAGAGATAACTTTTCCACGGTAGGGCTGGGGACTACTGATATCCCTGATGGCTGTTGTTAGGACATTTCTTGTGTCACTGGCTGTCACTGGTGTTGGGCAGAAGAACAAACAAGCCCACAGTGCTCTAAGCTGCCTTACAAAAGCCTGATTCCTCTCTGCATGCCCCATTGCTTCTGCCCCAAATGACTATCTCTATGCTTCCATAATGGCCATCTCCGTGCAACAGGGAGGTTAGTTTTCTGTTTAGAGCTGCTTTCAGAGCTTCTTAGGAACATCAGCTAAAATGTTCCAAGGCACCCCAGATTTACACTTCAGTGAGTTTCTCCTTTTCAGTGTGAAGTTGGGGGTTGTTTTCTGACTTCCAAAGAAATTCAGGTATGTACATGCCTACATCCCATGAGACTGAGGCGTGTGACTGTGGTACTTTTCCATACTTTTAGCAATTCTCTTTCAGTGTAAATACCATTCAAAAATGTTGTAATGGCCTCTGGATATTGATATCTGCCTTGTGACAGAGGTAGTTTTTAATGTCATATTTCTGCCACACCTCAAATAACTGTTAATTATTCTTTACAGTTCAGAGTACAGAGTTTGCAAAATCATCTCGCAAAGTGTTTCTGAGACAAGGCACATATCATGGGATTATGGACAGTCTCTGCTAATGAATGGCTAAGTGGCTTCTGGGTTTCTCTTGAAGAGTTAAAATTACATATTCTTGCCTGAGATGGGAAATCAGAGGGTTTCTTCCACTGCGGGAGAGAGTACAGCATATTTTGGTATTTTTATTTTAATATACATTTATACACCTTCACAGTAGCAGGAGTGACAGGATGAAGAATCAGTGAGGCTGCTTTTTAACTTAGAGTATGTTTTCCCTTATTTCAGTTCTCCTTAAATATATGGCTTTTAGGGCTTTTGAAGGAAAAAAGCTTGATCACAGGTGAGGCTTTTCCAAGGTCTCATTATACATATCAAGATTTCTCTAAGTCCACTGATGAGGTGAGTGGTCAAGCATTAAACATCACTACCAGAATAATCAGGATTCATTCAATTTTTTTATGACTTAACTCACCTTTTGCATAATGGAAAGGTGCAAGGTAGTTGCAGTAGTAGATAAATGTTTAATAGTTCCATACACTACAATTTAGATCTTGGCCTATTCTTGGTTTTTATTTCAGAGTTGCAACATGTTGGTGAAAATGGCAACATAAAATCTCCTAAGAAGCTAATTTTCACAGTATGTTAAAATGCTTACACAAGTGAAAAGCATATTGATTCTTATGGCTGCCTCTTCCACTGTAACTGCTGCCGTTTGAGGATTTGATGGATTACAAAGCTTTTGCTTTGATTTCCTTAATGGTAAAGGTGGAGAAATAAAACAATTTATCAGTTGTGAGAGAAAAGGAGCCATGGACTGTTTATCATGTTGGAAGATGTTAAATAGTGGAGAAAACAAGTGCTTAAATTGGATAATAAACTTTTTACTCTTAGGCCTATAATTTTCTTTTTAAAAAAAGTCCTCTGCCACTGTGGAGCTATATTCCTATTTGTCTTTGGGCAGGTATTTTTCAGCGTGTTCTGTTTGAAAGGCTTCCTTTCTAGGTGAAACCCTTGTCATTTGATAAGACAGGGAAATGTGTGTCAAGATGCATTCGCTGATAAAACCGAAAATATTGATGGAAAAAGATGAAGTCACTTTTCATCTGCTGGCAAGTAACAACCACCTATCACAAGTCACTGGACTGCAGGGAGGAAAAAACTGCTCTAGTGACACTAAGTAACTTCTCAATAGAAATAGGAATGATGGTATACTAACAGAAGAAACAATGGATGAAAAAGTGAGACTAAATGTTTTAATGCTGAAATTCTGTTCCCTTTGTGGTTGCAGTCAAGTGTTGGTTTGGAGCAGGATGCTGGTTCATCACCAAAGTCCAACCAGGGCTGGAAGAAAGTGCTAAAACTAGGAGTTGTGAAATATCCCAAAAGGTAATTGACAGTACTGTGTTCCAGAGTAAATGCATATTGCTCCAATGCATATCCATCTTCAAACATATTTTATCTGACTTTTGTCTGGGATGTAGGAAAAATGTATTGCACTTGGCTTTGTTCAGAAGCTTTGCTTTCATACTATAAGGACTAGGAGCATCAGAGAAAATACCAAAATGTGGTCTATTACCTATCAGAATTTTGCAGGCATCTGAAACTTACACATTCCATTTTAATGTAAAGAACACCTGTAAAATTTTGCCACTTTCATACACAAATGAAAGAGTTAAGAGGCTGAATCCAGAACTGTTCAAGTTTTTAGTCTTTTTAAGTTTATTTTAGGCTTCTGTAGAAAGACCTCCACTGATATAGGAATATCACTGTTGATACCACCTAGTGAACTGATGAAACTAAGGAGTATATTCTTAGTATATCAAAACTAATAATTTTTTTAAAAATTCCTAATCCAAATCATTTCCACAAAGTATGAGGCTTATTAAAAAGAGGGTTAAAATGCAGGGTAGGTTTTGCTTTTCCTTAAGTACCTCTTTAAACCAGATACAGAAAGCAAATGGCCAGTTTTCATCTTTCCCATTCTGAACCTGTGGTTATGCTTGTTGTACCCCTGCTTTGGACAGTTCTGTCTCTGTTTCTGCAAGGGTACTATTGCTGGCCAAGAAGCAGCATTCAGTGGTTTGAATCTTCCTCTCTCATCTGTTCAGACAGCAGGAGGCTGTCCTGCCGCAGAGGAAAAAAACCTGGTATATCTGCCAGATAGAAAATGCAGAGACGTTGTTTGACAGGTCAAAGTAATGAATTAGTTTTGTACCTCCCTTAATATTCAATATAAATTTATTTCTATCTTCTTATATTTTTTCAAAAGACATGACTGAAATTAAGGGTATGATGGAGGGCTTAATTCATATGGAATGACACAATTCAGGGCTTTTGGA
>JBCJKH010031588.1:0-16852 GCA_039877255.1 Loriculus beryllinus
CACATCCCAACAAACATCTCTGTCTTCATAAAAATTAATGTTAAAATTTCATAAAGATTGTATCATTTTGACATTATTTTTAAATAAGCCCTATAACAACATGCATCCCATTTCCAAATAAATAGAATATGATCTGCCTCTTCATAAGACTGTTCTTGAGACTCAAGTGCTTGGGATATTTTATTTAGATGACTGTCACTGATATATACATAAGTACTAGCAGAAAGGTTTTATTTAAATTGAATGAACTGGAAGGAAATGCATAGGTGCCATGTAATGGGACTGCTCTTGCAATAAGAGACTGAATAAATAACCATCACTGCAATCCTTTCTATATAAATTGACCCAGTTGTTACAGAACTGCTATTCTTGATTTACAGTTCACGTTACAGCTCCCTAGAAAGGCTGTATCAGCCCTTTGCTTTAATAAGTATGTTGTGGATTCCTGGTGTCACTGGTAAAGAGACAGAAAAGGGAAGGAAGCATGGACTTTGGGTTTAGGTTGAAACTTGCATGCCAGACTCTCCACCACCCACCCTTCTGAACATGAACCACAGTGCAAAGTGATGCGGTGTCATCTTTCTCACTTTCAAGACAGCTCCAGTAACTCCATGCCAGCTTGTAACTTGTTCAAGATATAGCAGAGCAAATGCTCACCAGCATGTTGTTGATTTTGCTACTGCTATTGGGAACAATATGGACAGCTTTGAAACAAGGCAAGAATCAAGTACATCTCATGATGCTGAGAGCTGAAAAATAAATGCCTCAAATATATGTGAGAAAAATCTAGAGTAGCAAGAGTGAAGTGTCTGACTTATAAAGAAGAAAACCAGGGCTTTTTTATGCATTTTCCTCTATTTTAATATGAAGCAGAAATTGAAAAGTCAAAAATAATATCCCCTTCAAAAATCCTATAGAACAAAATTTGTGTAAAACCAGGCCCAGCTTAATCAAAATATTTTAACTTCCTATTTATTAAAAATCATATTTAAATAGTTTTCTAAAATGGAATTAAAATGCTCTTTCATTTGAACATTTTTCTGTATTCTGAAAAGATTAAAGCATGATAGTTCACATTAACAGTCCCTTCTAATTTTATTTTTTTTTTTCCTGATTTTCAGCTGAAACTTCATTGAAGGTGACACCTTTTAAGTAAGTCTATACTGCTATTTCCTGCTGGAATCATGAACTATTGAAAGATTCGTGGTAGCTCTATTGGTAAAACATGCAAAAATAGAAAGGTGGTGGAGAGTAAATAAACAACAGGAGACATTTTTCTGTCTCTGCGTGGAGGGTTAATGAAGGAAGGAAGTTGCCAGATTCAGCGTTTCAAGTACAAGAGAAAGACCCAGCAGACCAGCACTGAAGGACTGATGGTCAACAGCCCTGTGGGACTTTGAGCACTGGAAGAGAGGCAGGTGAAGAAAGTTTTGGCCTAAGGCGTTGCCTGAAGGATGCTCTCAGTCAGTAGAAGCTGCATTCTAGTTTGCATCTCAGGTGGATGGTAAATTCTCCCTCCCTAGGTAGGATGGCAGAAGGGATGTGCTCTTATTAACATGAATGAATGTGTCACAAAAAGGGAACGGAGAAAATGGAAGCAGGATACGAAAAGAGAGGACAGAAAAATATCAGAGAAGAAATGAAACAGGCTATGACAAGGCAGAATATAGTTTAGCCTTTAGAAGAGAGACATGTAAGTGGAAACAGGATTTGAGAAAAAGTGAAATACAGCCAGTGAAAAGTGAAATATAGCCAGTAAGATAAAACATGATGCTGGGGAATGAAATCTAGCAAAGAGAAGAACCAAAACACCTAAAGATGTTTGCTAATATTTTTGTTGTGAAGAAAGCTTTATCAGATATGTCAATCAAATAACTCAGCATTAGGCAGAGAGAATAGCTTTTGCTCTATAAACCGTAACTGCCCAAGATTCACTCCAGCATATAGTACTACAGCTTGTAGGTAACCAGAAACCCTGACATCTGTAAACATACAGATGTCTACAGTTCCAGACCAATACAACCAACAGTTCTCAAGTAGGGCAGAGAGGAGGGATAAAAACACAATCTTTTTTGGTACCTAAAATATCAGGATGAAAGTACAAATATGCCCAATAACATGTGTGGAAATGTCCATGTCAAACACAGTTGAGGATTGAATGCCTAACTGTTATGGAAGGGAGGCAAACTCAATCATGCAAACCCTTTACAGGAAGTTCATGACGTAGGCACTAAACATTCAGTCTGAAAAATAGCCTACGAAAAAATTAATTTCACAGTTGTTCAAAATAGAAAACCAAACACACTATATTAGTTCTAGAGCACTAACTTCATCCCAGTGCTTTAGCTGATGACCATAAATAACCAAAATGTCTGTGACGTTCCATCTATCGCTCATACACAAATACACAGGCTTTGAAATATTATGGCTTTGTAATAGTTCAAAAGCCGGGAATTCTTCCAACCAAATGCTGCTTGCTGAATCCAACAAGTCATTTATCTTCGAATCCACCACGTTGCTCACTTGCCCTTGTTAGCACGTGATGACTCTTGAATTTTGTGCAAAAAAGTTACTGGAGAAACATAATTTAAATCAGATTCTGTCCATCAAACTTCATAAACAACTCCAACCAAAAGACAATTAGCTGATCTTGACTATGGCACGCCTTCTGTCACTCTACTGAGAGACTGTATTTGCAACACTGCATTTACTACCAGCACTTGATCCAGCAAGTTATTGGTATCATAATATTTAGTGTTACTTTATCTTCTTCAATTCTCTGTTTTTATTGCATTTTTTTTTTCTATATAGCAATAAGGAAGATAAAATTTCTTCTCTATACAGGCATATTTGCTCAGCAAACAATACAAAGCACAAGGAGGTAAAATGTCACTTACAATTCAAGGAGACATAAAAGGTGGGAATGTGCTGTTAGCACATGGACTGAATAGCGAATGAATCACAGTATGAAAGGACAAGAACAGTTTTTCACATCCAGTACCGTGCATGGCAGTAGAGCACATATAAAACATAATCCTTCCTTACAGAGTGGACTTTAGAATGACATCCTTGAAAGCAACCAAGGCCGAAAGGACTATCTCCACCAAAGGTTTTTTTCATTGCAAATAATAGTAAGTATCTATGCAAAAACACCAAATGAGAATTCTTCACTATGAAGTTGCCTACTATAAGACTATGTCTAAGGAATTCTTTGTCACATATGCAAAACATTGATTACTCTTTGACTACTGATGTTAATTTGTATTTATTATAAATACCCACAGATGGCAGTAAAGTATATTATGTGTACAGCAGATTTGTTCCAAGTTTGTTTTCTCTAATAACCTCCTATTATCGGCACTCACCATTAATCATGGGCCATTATCTAGGAACTTATTTGGCTGAATCACAGAGCAGGAATGCTTGTTAAGCCTTTAATCTAGATACATTTGAAAAATTTACACTCATAAATACATTATGGGACTTCTAATATGACATTCACATCTTACTTCAGGTCAATTTATTTGGGATCTGATATGGGAACATTGTATCAAGGTAAGCAACAAAAAGCTGTCATAAAAACTACCTCGTTGTTCCTTTTTTTTTCCCTACAAAAATCCACATAACAGGCTGGAAAACCTAACCCCTAATTTATTTCTGTTCCATGCTGTCTAGACCTATTATTTAATTTTGTCTCTCTTGGTGGTCTATCTCTCAAATTATTTGTATGCATGGGAGGAAAGTGATAAGCTAAAATGCTAATTATCCATTTTTCTGAAATTAAAAAAAATAATATTCATGCCAGGCATAACAATAAGGTTTATTACAACAGCATTAAAACCAGTAACATTTTTCATTTGACAAAATAAGCCTTAAGAAGCTTTCTGAGTCCAGTATTTTTAATTGCAGGATGTCTTATCTAAAAGAAAATACATACTTGCTTCTGGCCACATTTATTTCTTTTCCCTTTACTGGTATTTTGGAAATATTTGCTGTACTACTTTATGACTGTCAGCTTTAAAAATGCTTCAAATCTTCTGTAAAAATGTCATTTGAGGTTAAAATTTTGCTTTAAGGTCCTAGTCCAAAAAATAATTTGTTTTAAATATCTTTTATTTTTAGATATTTAAATCATTTCAGTTGCAGACAGATACAAGGTTAAATCAATATTTTTCAGATACCTGAATTTTAAAAAACAATGGAACTTGGTGCTAGGACAGAAATTTAAACTGGATTGGAAAGTTCTGCTTAAATAATTAGGAAGATTTATTTTAAGGTCTTTTAAGTTGCTAATGGAAGCTCTTGAAGCATAGCTGCATGTTTAAAAACTCTGAAGTTAAAGGTCTGTTTCAAATGAAAAAGTCATCATACGTATACTCTCTTCTGATTGCTTTTACATCACTGCCATAGTGTGCATGTCTGCTAACCAGTTTTCAATCAGTGCAGGTTTCATTGCAAATGCTTTTTTGTGTCATGGACTAACACTATATCTAATAACTTCATAAGCACTCTCAAGAGGGATTTACTGGGTTAAATGATTTGTAAATAATTTAAAGGTCATTCTGTATCAGTTCTTCTTCATGGAGCTTTGCAATGTAGTTTCTGCTACTACCACATCCCACACCAGCCCAACTTCCCCCTCACTTTAAAGCCTTTGCTAAAGAAAAGCCTCTGAGCACAGTGGCCTCTGCCAAATCTCACTGAAGTCACTGAAGTCAACAGGGCCTGATGCAGGACCGTGCATCATCGCTACAGAGCTCAGAACAAGATCAAGGCCTCAGGAGGTGCTGAATAACACACACACACAAATTAGGCAGTACATGATGAGGTGAAGCATGTTAGAAGCAATTACAAAACAAAATCTTATTAAAAATTGAAAATAATAAATCCTATTAATCTTTTCTCCATGATAACAGTCTGGCCTGACAGCAATACAGTTGCAAGATATAAATAACACTATCTCCAGAATGGGTACTTATAATCATATAGCTCTTCTACCTATAATTTAAATTTTTAAGAGAGAAATTAACTTTTAGTCTTTCAGATATCTTAAGGAGAAAAATACCACTTTAATGTCTGACTTTTTTTGCTGACTTTCTAGCAAAATCGTTCATAGCTTCCATTACAGTCAAAAGCAAAACTCCCACTGACAGCATTGGAGCCATAACCTCACCTAATGTCTGAATTTTGGAAAGAGAAATTTGGATTTTCAGTTCATAGATGGAAAAGGTTTTTCTCTGTAGACAGACTCAGCCTGTGAAAAGGATGCAGGTTATTTTCTTGAGGTAAGCTATCTGCTCAGAAAGCCAGATGACAGTCTTCCCTTTTTGTATGTGAGAACTGTTGTTCTGACTTACCTGGTGGCTACTGAAATTATCCCTCCCCACCCCCAAGACTATTTCTGGGATGGAAACCTTGGAGGTCATATTAGCTTACTGCTCTTGCTGGCATGAAATGAGTTAAGCCAAATTTGACATTTCAACCCTGCTTGTGAGTGCACAGGTTTTTTGAGGGGGGAAGGAGGGGAAGGGGAAGGGGGCTTGTGAGCTTTTTTAAACCTATTGACTTAATGAAGCTTGTGATTCCTTACGTTTCTAAGGACTGCAGTGACAGCAGGATCTTTATTATTTGACAACTTGAAAAGCAATCTTAAAAGTCAACACCAAAGCTTATCAGCTGCTCTGTAAGTCCAACTGATACAGCAACATCCACCACAGTTCTGACAAAACAGCTTCCTGGGGACAGCAATAAGGAAGGAAACTTGGTTCCCTCTGATAGCATCTGCCTGCTGACCACTTTGGTTTGCTGGGTCTATGAATATGGCAACATCCATGTCAGCTGATGTCCTAGCAACAGAAGAGATAATGGAAGATTGACAACTGCTTTCTACAGCAAACAGATTGTGCCTGGTTTCTCTAGGATACAGCTAATTTTTGTCTTAGTGGCTGATACAGTGCTGTTCCTCCTCCTTCCAGAGCAATGCTGCTTCATGCTCCATGATCTGTTGCATCTCTAGCTGTCAAGAGCTCACAATCACACATAGGAACTGGTGAGGCTAAATTCCACCTCCATACTAAAAAGAAGGTTTGAAGCACTATAGTATGCAGTTAAGTAAAAACCAAACCCAAACATACATACACTGAAGTCATCAACTAATTTTAAATAATCATCCAAAAGAAATGCCCACTCAGGCTGCAACTGATGGTGAGTGAAAAGCCCAGAGGACAGCAATGAACGTTGGCTTGCATAGAAATGACATTTCTTTATTTTCATGAACAGTATATATTGAAAAACTTTTCTGTAGTCACGTCAGTTTTATGTTCTCTTGTCTGCTTAGTGACTCAAAATAATTAAATGCATATATATATTAGCAAAACTAAAAGCAGCAAGATATATACATATGAAGAGTTTAGATGATGTATTAATTTCATTGTAAGAAAATATTTACAAAACAAATGTGAAAACTTTGGCATCTCCTCCAAGTCATATTCCTGCGGAATTATAGATGCCAGTATAAAGAAGGATGTGTATGTGTGTGTGTGTGTGTGTGTGTGTGTGTGTGTGTGTGTGTTCAGCTACCCCATCATACAGAAGCTTCTGCCCAGAAGAGTCTCCATCCCTAGGGATTTACAAACGTTAGCATGGCACAGACCTTCCTTAACCTGGCTGTTACTCCTATTTACAGATGATGTTGGAAATACTGAATTCCAGAAGTTCTTTTCAAACTTTGGTTTTGGGTTGTTTGTTTTTTCTCAATAATTCTATAACTCTATCACTTTAGAACCAATTTTAAAGAAAAGACAACACATTTTTAATAGCGAGGACTATTCATCACTATGGGAAAACAAAACAATAAACCAACAACAAAAAACACTCAACAACCAAACCCCCCCAAAACCCAAACAAAAACCAGAAAAATATTGAAAGTTGAATGATTAATGAAAAAATATTCTTTTACTTGTCTGTTCTTTCTACTGCCTGTCACCCACAAAATCACATATAAAATACAGCAGGAGAAAGAAACATTCCTAAAATGAAAATGGGATGCTAATATTTGATCTGCACATCATATCACAATCCTGCACAGGACCTACACCTAATAAATCTTATTCCTGATAAAACATTATTAGGCACAGTTACAAGACTGGAATCCCAACTGATCTAAGATCATAACCAGAAGTGCACTCCAGCCAGTGTAGCACTGGTTATGGGCAGGCAACAATGCAATTTCCTTCCTGGCATATGTGAACTAGGTCCAGGGCTGTTAACCTGGCTGTTTCAAATAGTTTAAGTTCATTATCTCACAGGATATTTGTAGAGACTGTAAATTTTAGTTCAGTCCTCCTCATAGCTCTTTTTTCTAAGGCATGTTAATGAATAAGCAATGAATACAAGGTGATCTATACCATGTCATGCCTGGAGACCAATCTGTGAGTTCTCGTTACTACTTTTATCTCTACTATCAGTGGTGCCTCCATCAGTACTGGAACATGGCTGAGAGGCAGAAGCAGTAACTCTGACAGACTCTGGGGTTATGAGATGAGTAAAAGAAACAAAAAAATAACACTTATCCAGAATGAATAGATCTTTTCCAAAACAGAGGTCAAGACTGCTGTCATGTGCTAGCGACCACTAAGCAGTAAGCTGTAGCTTCACAGGCTGGGACAGAGGGGAGGACGAGAGAAGGTATGTTGCAAGAAATCAAATGCACACTGAATCCTAGAAAAATGAGGAAAACTCCCAGACAATCAGACCTGCAAAGCTCCAACTGTAATACAGCAGAATTATAGGGGCTACAAAATGTAGGAAGATGAAAATAAATTCTGAAAAAGTGTATCACAAGTGAATACAGCACTTATCCCCTCCCCTTGGAACTGTAGCAGCAAAACCATTGCTAGCTCTGTCACAAGATCCTTGCAAAAATCCTGCAGACCCTGTTTTTCAAAAGAGCAATAATTAAAAAATAAAGTCCTGTGGTGCTTTTCCTCTATCAGCCCTGTTTATGAATTCATAGCACAGCATGAAGGTTATTAAAATCCCATATGTGAGAACCACACACAGCACAAGCAGATATGAATTGGCATTCCACAGAGATAATGCTATCTAATGGGCAAAACAAGTAGCATGGTTTCATTCTTATTCAGAGTACATTTGGAAAGGGCAAAGCATATGGCTGCTGCTCATGGATACCTGACCAGACACAAACAACTTCTTATTCTTACCTGTTGATGAATAAGTAAATGTAAAAAGCATGGCTGCTATCTCGCTGGGCCTTGATATTCCCATAACACCCTTTTACCCACAAACCACTTCATCTTGGGTGGATTAAATGCTATTTGGGCAACCCTGATATAGTAAATAATAAACACATTGCTGTTTACTTCCACATACAAGCATTTCAAATCAAAATGTAATTAACTGTGGAGATAACCAATACACCTCATGAATTAATTCCAGAGTCCTGACTATCCAATAATTTAATTATTTTCCAAAGTTATTCATTTATTGCTGAAACAATTAAAACAGTTGATGCTGTGCTCTATTTTGCTGCCAAAAATATTTTGATCCCAAGTAGCAGAGAGCCATTTTGAACACTATCAGCAGCTGGAAAAATTTTAAGGAAAAAGGAAAAAAAGAAAAAATCAAAGCAATTCTTTTGGAAAAAAGGTTTATGAGGGAACCCCAAACTAACAAACCATAGACATGCACATAAAGTTTCCCCAGTTTTCAAATACTCTGAAACTTCTGTTAAGGAGAAAGCAACACCCATGATTCTAAAAAACTTGAGTAAAATTTCATGTCTAAACTACATTCTGCTTCAGGACAATGATCAACGATTTGCAAGGCTGTTTCTCTGATTTGCATGTATAATCAATGAGCCAACACAGTGAGACCACAGGTGTCTGATGGCAGTCATCACTAATGACAGAGATGGAAAGCACTCCGAAATCGGAGAGGCAGGATCTGCCATGAAGCAGCATGAGACAAAACCATCTTCTGGCAAGATTAAAACCCATGCTCTTGCCTGCTAAGGAAGGGTTTTCTTCTCATCCATATCTCTATGATCACACGCTGCTCCTCAGTCTCCCCTACTTGAACAATCATGGCTGAAATTCAGAACAGGGGTGATGTTGTGAAGTCTGTGTTCAGATTTGAACTTTCTTTTATTTCAGGAGTGTTCAGATTCAACACTCTTGTTCATACCAAATTATACACTCTTTCAGCTGCACCTTACAATCTTGTCACAATACAATGGGCCCCATCACAATATTACACCATCTGTTTCAGCTGTTGGATATTACTTACATGCTACAATCAACATCACTGTCAGAAATTATAACCTAGATCAATATTTTACAGAGGTAAAGGAGGGAAGACAGTGAAAAGAAATTAAGTCTCATAACTAATGACTCCTGCCTTCTAAATTGTCTTTCTTTACGCATGAGACAATTTGACTTGGGATTTGCTACCTGACTAGAATTAGCTATGTACTTTAAAACAGGAGCCCCACAATAAGACATACATAAAACTTAATGATAACTGTCTGTACCATGACATTCCAAATATAGAATTTGGAATTCTCTATAGGAATTATATCTATAGGAAGAATAGTTGTCCTTCCTATCGCTCACAACTAAAGCTACAGTCAAGTATTTAATACTGTTCCACAAACAGTATTGGGTATGACACAAGCTCTTTGGCTTGTATTCAGCATGCAAACATGAGACTACTGCAAATATTTCAGGGTCTTTGTCAGTAGCCAGTTCTTTCCAGTTTGTTGGTTTCTTTGGTTTTTCCTTCCCATAAAGAATAGGGAATAACAGATCTCAGGCAAGAGCTTGATAACATTCTGGTTTGCATCTGAGTGCCAAGATGAGCTTTGTAGATGCCTCCATGATCATACGAGCATTGCCTCATCATCTCACAAATGCTGATATATCCAAGGCCAAATCTAAAAAGAAATGGAGGTGATCCTTAGGTGACAAATCAAAAACATGCAAATCCTGACAATCCTCCCTACTTAGCACACATTCAGCCTCAGTTTTCAAGGTGTCTTCCTTTTAGACTGGAACATTTCTTTGGCTGCTGAAGTTCCACATGACACCCAGGCTAGGATTTTTCTGTAGCACAAATCTGAAACCTTCATCACACAGACATCCAGGAACAAGACTCTGTTGCAAAATAATTGAATCCAGCAGATGAGATCAGAGATCAGTCAGTGATCCTTTTGGATCTTAATTCTGTCTTCTTGACACCAAGTAAAAACTGACCATTTGTCCTCAGTTTTTATTTCCTGTTACATCACCAGCTAACTTACAGGATAAACTTCCCTGCGGTGCTGAGACTTCCTGTTTTCTTCAGAATCTTTAGGACGAAAAAACCTGATTGTGGTGAATATTTTAGTCAGTTTGTTTTAAATGTCTTCTCATAATGCTTTCTTTGGAGGGCTGGGGTTGGAGAGGGAGGTTGGTAAATTATGAGCCTCTGGTGAGGATACTGATTTGTATTTAGAGCACTGTGTGAAATGTAACAGCTGACACAGGCAAACCTGCTGATACTGGAGCTCAGGAACACAGTTCCAAAGGCATTTCCAAGTGTTACAGAGGTATTCAAGATGCAAAGTGGATCACATCACGTGATTAATGAGACGTCTAGTTTGACCTTGGTGTCAAAGGAAAGCATGTTTATGTCTGTAAATATGTCAACCTGAACTCCAGTCTTGCTACAGTTTTTATTTGCACGCCAGAACTTCACTGCTCAACACAGAGACTTGTGAACACTTCACCTTTAGGACATGAGTTTTTATTTCAGTAGTTTTACTACTCCCATCTTATAACAGACTGCGTGTTTTTCTTACTGTGAAGAATTCTATGGTTTCTCCAGTGACAGCTCATTGGATATGATACAGGGGAGTTCAGAGCCCCAATGCTAGGACTTTGTATTCTTACATAGTAGTCAGGAACACAGAACTACATAAATCTTCAACTGTCTTGAAGGGAAAAGCAAAGAGAGGAATCCAACTATTCCTAATCTTACAGCTAAAGAACAGCCGAGCTTCACCTGTAAATTGGAACAGCACAACAGAAGCTTAATTTCTGAAGATGTCTGGTGGGAAAACCAGGTAGTGACTACTGTATGGAGTGCTTGGCCTAGGAATTTATTCCATAGCAGTGCCAAAATTTTATTGCTGATTATGAACTGAAGAGGATTGCAATAGTAAGCAATTTTTTTTTCCCGATTCTTGAAGGAATAGTGTGTGGTTTTAAAAAGGCACAGCTACAGTGTAATCACATTGTACAGTGTCAGTCCATGCAGGTTAGGTCACCTTCTAGAACAATGTGAACAGCTCTTTTTAAAGAAGTAGATGAAGAGACAAGCTCTTCAGGGTTGGGGAGATTTTCTATGTCTGATTACCTTCAGGTTGGAGGATATTGTCTCTGCACAATACTTACAGGTGATGCCACAACAAGTCATGTCAGTTTAAGGTTCTGATGCTGCAAAATTTTAAGGTCAGCTGTTTTTCTTGGTGTTTTCTGTTGTGGTGGGGTTTTTTGTCTTTTTTGAGGAGCTCCTTTTTCATTGTGGGTTTGGTTTTGTTTTTTCTTATACTACTGGATTATTTCTGTTTTAATCAGAAACTCAGAGCTTTGTTCTATGATGAAAAGAAGAACCTACCCTTGTACCTTTTTCAGTACTGCTGTTACAAAACATGAGGAAAATAACTCCATTTTATTTTTACCTTACTTCCTCAAAAGGAGCATCACTGCATCTCCATCAAATAAAAGAAAATAACAACACACACACACACAAAAATAACCAAACCACCAAACCCAAGGAGAAAATCTGACTTTTGTTCTCCTGACCTTAGGAAATAACAATTCTCTAGAGCTTTCTGTCATTTTCCCATTTCATTTTTGCCAAGTCAAGGAACAAAATAAATATCCAAATGAAAAAAAATCTTCTATCAGTTTTTTGAATCCTTTTAGGACAAAAATCACTTAGAAGGGATGTGTCAGGGCACTTTGTCTGTTTTTTCCTCTACTTTTCTCAGTCTATGGAAGGTATGGAAAGAGCAAAAGCACTTATAAGTGCTGTTTGGAGCATAAAATCCCCTGCCATCCATCTCTTACTAGGACAAATTTTGAAAAGAAAAGCACTTAGAAATCTCTTTTTGTCTCCATCCACATTATTCCCTTTCTCAGATGTGTTTTGAAATAGAAATGAAATGCTATTTTCACTGTTTTGATGTTCAAATCAGGCATGTCTCCTCTAATTTCTTCCTTTTGCATTTGCTCTGTAACAAATACTGGTTTTGGTATATATCTCATTCAGTTCTTCCCTCTTTTTAATCTCAACATCCCCCTCCCAATTCAAGTAATGAGATTACGATGCTATAATCTTGTTCTGAGCATGACCTTTGATTTCTATGGGTTTCTATTCTAAAAAAGATACATCGTTCTGCTGGCCAGATGACAGCAATATAAACTTTTAGCTAATTTAATTGCTGCATTAACTTTCTAAAGCAGGGCAACCTTCACTGACAACGGCAATCATCTTCTGAGCTACAAATCAAAAGTGTGCTCAGTGGCAGTAAAATCATTAATACAGTTTTTAATAAGTAAAAAAGCAAACATAATCCTAAGACATACATAAAGGGTTTTGAAATTATCTTTTCACTCTATCCAGTAGCAATGACAGTAAATTCAGTCTGGGCATTTGAATTCAGCACAGATTTGGATCAGCTGCTGAAAGGCCAGAAAAAGCAAAGAGAATAATCCATGCCCTAGAAAACTTATCCATCAATGGAAGAACTTGGTTAGTGCAAAGAGAAAATGGAGGAGATGTGATAAATATGTAAAACATGCTGCAAAGGATTCGCCATGTCTGTTCTAAAGCAGAGCGAGAGAGGTTTGGGTTAGACTTTGAGCAGCTTTCTAGCAAGTGATACACTAAAACATGGTTATAAACAATCTTGCCAGGGGCACAATTACAAATTAGATAACTCTTGAGGTCCTTTCTTATCCTGATTTTTGTGATTCAGTGCATTTTCGTAGGCTTGTATACATACAGCACTTCACAACTTAGCCTTCCTGGTGACACTGAAGAAAAGTGGTGCTATTCAGTGCAGTACAGTGACAGTCTGTAGCTCAGCACTGTGCTCTGCACTACATGGATTCCAGGCATCCTTTAGGAAAAAGATAGCTGGGCAGGACATACCTGTATGCATGTGTGTGTATGATTAACTCATGTACTAGTAGAACTGCCATGGTTTAAACCCAGCCATGCAGCTCATTCACTCACTCAACCCCCCCATTTCTTGCCCTCCCCCTGCTCCCAGAGGGATGGGGAGGAGAATCAAAAGAATACAACTCTCACATATTGAGATAAGAACAGTTTAGTAACTAAGGTACAACACAAATCACTGCTGCTAGCACCAATAATAATAATGATAAAGGAAATAACAAGGAAGAGAATACAGTACCTCATCACCTGCCAACAGATAACTTACCCCACCCCACCCAACTGAGCAGCGACCGATACCTCCTCTAACCCCGCAGAGCACTAGCCCTTCTGGGTAACTCTCAGTTACATCCTGGACATGATGTGCTGTGGTATGGAATACCTCTTTGGTCAGTTTGGGTCAGGTGTCCTGTCCCTGCTTCCTCCCAGCCTCCCCTCTCCCTGGCAGATCATGAGGCTCAGAAAGTCCTTGATCAGACTAAACTTTTGAGCAGTAACTAAAATCATTGCTGTTATCAGTTCCGTTCCCAGGCCAAAAGTCAGAAACACAGTGCTGCACAAGCTACTAAGAAGAAGAGAAAATGACTGCTACTGCTAAACCCAGGACACAGAGGTTCCTTTTTCCTGGTACCCTTTTTTTATAGATTATTTCTATGATTCTATGATTTTACAGCTAATTCCTACTTTTCCAATGAATCTATGATTCCAGCTGGTGGCTAGACTTACCAGAATCACAATTCCTGGTTGATCTGTTCTTTATCAGCCTGGAGAAGAGAAGGCTTCATAGAAACCTCATGGCAGCCTTCCAGTATCTCAAGGGGGCCTATAAAGAGGCTGGGAAGGAACTCTTCATTAAGGACTGTAGTGGTAGGACAAGGGGTAACAGATTCAAACTTAAACAGGGGAAGTTTAGGTTGGATGTAACGAAAAAGTTCTTTACTGTTAGGGTGGTGAGGCACTGGCATGGGTTGCCGAGGGAAGTTGTGAATGCTCCATCCCTGGCAGTGTCCAGGTTGGACAAAGCCTTGGGTGACATGATTTAGTGCGAGGTGTCCCTGTGCATGGTAGGGGAGTTGGAACTAGATGATCTTAAGGTCCTTTCCAACCCTAACTGTTCTATGATTCTATGACTCTAAAAGGCATAAAAAAAACCCCAAAGTGTAAAGAATATGCCTTGCTGTCACCGCTGGAATCAGTGGCAAAATGAGGATGTAAAAATAATTCCCCTTGATTTTAGTAACTTTATTATCAATAGCATTTCACAAAAATCTTAGAATTCCCAAAGAAACAGGAGTGAAAATATTAAAATTCATCCTTTCACCCAGGCTGTAGTTGCTGTTGTACTTTGTAAAGTTTTGATAGAAGACTGAATGGAAAATGGCTGTACAAAAAGTTTTACTATCATTACATAGTGGCTCTGCTACCTTTGAAATATGGCTCTGCTACCTCTGAAATACAGTGAGATGGGAAGCAAAAAAGATGTCTTTCTCCTCCTAACTGCCAGCTCTGCAAACTCTTCTTACATCTCGAGTCTTCCCAGTATAATGTTGTAAAAACCTAATGATTCTCGTTGAGGTTTTCAAGGCAGTGTTCTTGTTTTGCTGTTCAAACCCCATGGATTATAGCAGATAACAATGTCCCTAGAAGAGAAATCTTTGCTTACTTTAACTTATTTAACTGTTTATTTAGTACATCATCAGGCAAAATAGACCCACCCACCTAACAGAAGCAATGGCATCATGTGAAGCACAAGCCTATTTTTGCCATTAGTAGCTAAACACCTTACTTTTAATCAGCAGCAACAATGAACCAAACAGTATCTTCCTTTAGTACCTTCTTTCATTTATTGCTATCTGGTGGAAGTTTGATTTAGAAAGACCAAACTGAAAGACATGTTAAACTCACCATATCTGTAAATTTTATAATTAATATATCTACATACATACCTATTAAAGAATTTTGACTACCTTACAGTCAGAAGTAATTCAATGCCAGTAACCATGGGATTCATCATAAAGACAAGGAACAAACAAGTTGAGAAATTATTACTTTTTCTATGTAATCTTTTTGATCACTGTATTTAAACTAACATTGTAATTACTTTCTACAAATATTCCCTTAAATCTTAAGTAATTCAGGGATTCAGCTGGCACAAGAAACCTAGAAACACACGATTAAGTTTGAATGATGGCACCTTCTTACATCAACATAGCTCATTATTTAATGCTGCCAGAATATCAGCCTTACTTATATTTGAGCAACTATAAATGTCATGGATTTTTTTTCTCTTTCAATTATTTCTGTTAAGGGTACCTTCTTTTTAAGCATGTACACATGTTGGCTGAACATCGCAGTTTTTCTGACCATGCCTATAACCAGATTTAGTTACATTTATGCTTTATATCAACTGGAAAATAAATGAGAGTAAACATAGTTGTGAAATCCTCCATATGAATATTTGAATTATCTGAACAGTTAGCTAACTTCCTTTTCTTCAACAGGACAGAGGAAATACAAATGCTCCATCCCTGGCGGTGCTCAAGGCCAGGTTGGACAGAGCCTTGGGTGCCATGGTTTAGTGTGAGGTGTCCCTGCCCATGGCAGGGGGTTGGAACTGGATGATCTTCAGGTCCTTTCCAACCCTGACTATTCTATGATTCTATTAATGTGCTGTATTGTTTAGACAGAGGTAGAGCCTGGAAGCCCTGGGCAAGTGTTGTGAGGCTTTTCAGCCACAACACATTGTCAGAAGCTCAGACTTTTCAGTTCCTACTGACTTGGACTTCATTTGGAAACCTGAGCTGCATGAACTTTGGTTTGGGAACATGAATAGCAGGGTGCAGTCACTACCTTGTCTATTTAGACTGCGTGCTTTCCAGAACAAGAGACGTGTTATCTTTGTCCCATTTCTACTGTCCTTTGTTACCACCTTAGGACTATTCTGTGGTGATGAAGATGGTCAGGAATAATCTGTAATATAAACCCTTTTAAAATCCTAAATGCTGCAGTTAATATGCCGCAGTTAACAGAGTGCTGTTAACAGACAATGGAGATTGCAATAGTGTGTTGTTGTAAATGCTTGTGGTTTTGAAGACATCCATTCTTTTCCTTCCCGCAGAGCTCAGCGTGATTTGGACATGCAGAAGTGACCATGGAAGTTTCTGTCTTCTCTGCAATTCTTACAATATTAGATAAGCTGCTTGGTTTTGTCACACATGAAACAGCTACAGTCGTCTTCCCAGAGAATGCCTGAGCGACCATCACTCAGCAGCTCAGGCAGGCAGGAGGTCAAGGACAGTCTGGCTGTCTTGTTCTTCATGCTGCAGTACCCTCTGAGGGAGCTGGGAGACCAGAGCTTTCACAGGTCAGGAGCTTGTCAGAGGAGCTCATTCCGTGTGGATGCCAACGCTGGTTCTGCTCCAGCTGCCTTCAGGCCTCCAGGTGCAGATCTTCAAAGTCAGCGGTGTTTGGCAGCTCTGACTCCCCCTGCTTCTTTAAGCTTCTTTGGTGCGTTTAATACATTGCATCAAAAGGAGCGTGAGCAGCAGCTCAGGGAGGGGATCCTGCCCCTCTGCTGTGCTCTGGGGAGACCCCCCCTGCAGCCCTGCTC
>JBCJKH010031591.1:0-10436 GCA_039877255.1 Loriculus beryllinus
TATCATTAGTATAAAATCCACAGCCAACCAAGTGTAGATGAACTGTAAGGCAGTACATCGCAATATTTGAAAAGGCTCCTTTAAAATGATTTCCATTTACTGTTAACAGAAGAAGATTTGTACCAGCTTTGCTCCTTGGCGAAAATCTCCTCATCTGGAAAGAAAAAAAACATGTTCTTACAGACAAGTGACATAAGGTTTACGAGAGTGTGTCTGGATGCTGAAAGTAACATTTTGTTTATTTGGACACTCACTGCATGAGGAAGACACTGTACCAACAGATTTCCCAACTGGTCTATCCAAAGCCTAACAGTCTTACAGAGAGAAACCATAAGGTTGGACCAGATGACCTCTCAACATCCCTTCCAACCTCAACAATTTTGTGCAACGGAATCAATTTTACTTTCCTTGCTTTTGAAGAAGAAACTGTAGATCCAGTATTGATTTAGGCCATCAAAAGTACAGCAGCTGTCTAATGCATCACATTGTCAAAGGAAAGACCTTGAGTCCTGTTGGGTTTTTGTTAACCATTTTAAGAATACGAACCAGGAAGGAAGGAAGGAATCGCACAGATGGAGAGAGAGAGAACAGCTACCAGGAAAAAAAAAAAAAAAAACGAAAGAAAGAAAAAATCTATCTGAGCAATCAACATCATGGCTAGTCCTGAACATAAATCAGCTTAAAGGCACTGCAGAAATCTGTTCCATAACTGCAAGACAACAGCATCGTCTATTCTAGCCATGCATTCTTGATACCCTGATAATGCAAAGAACTGTTCTACACAGAAAAATCCCAGCACTAGTAATAATTGATTTTCTACTTACATAGTGTGCGGATTTCCCAGGGATCTTAATCAAAAGACAGTAAAAAAATTAGTATCTTAATGAAATGACCATTTTCAGTAAATTCGTTCTTGGCCAACCTGAAAATCAAATTGCCCCTAGCCCCTAAACTGATTTTTGCCTCTGTGGCAGACCCAGGTTTCAGTCTCTCTTTGTCCATTCATGCTCAAGGAACTGTTGCTGCTGTTACATTCTGTAGACAGGACAATGAGAACAACTGGTTCTGATGAAAGATGGAAGTCTGGTTTTCAGTTTCTGAGTCATGAAAGCTTTAAAGCCTGGAAGTAGCGTCTGACTAAGAAGCAGTCACTTCTATCACAACCACCACTGTATTATCACACTACTCTTTTTGGTAAGCCTAGTTTATGACTCTCACCGGTGGTACAAGAACATCAGTGGAGAAAGCACTAACTACAGACATCTTCCAGGAGACAAAGATACATCCTGCCATCTTCCATACAGCTCTGAGCCAGCTGCAACCCATACCTTTCAGTGTGCAATAACTGAAAGGTTCGCAAATGTCAAGAGGAACTAACACCTAGCATCTAACATCTAGGAAGCTCTGGAGTCTTTTCTTCCAGAATGAAGGAGCATACATATCCCGTGCAAACTTGGATGTACCCTAACCCACAGGGTTACACAGACTTTCAGAAGAAAGATCCTCACATCTGTGCTAATCCAAAAGTCCACAACTTTCCTCCTTGCACCTCTCACAGTAGCAGAAAATACATCTGCAAAATCCTAGCAGGCTCCTAATTAGCAGATTATTCTGAAGTTCAAGTATTTTTACAGGTACAGGTTAATTTCAATTCAGTGCTCAGGAATGTATTTCACTCCAGACCTCAAAATCTTCTGCAAATACAAAAACGAAGCAAACAAACAAAAAAACATTCAAAAGCAACATATCCTCATGAAAAGTCCAATTTTCAGTGAGCTGGCATTTTGAACAAAACTTGTCCTCCTACCTCTAAGCTAAACCTTTGTAGCTTGCAGAACTCAGACCCTTTAATTTATAAGCTAAATTCAAAATGTGTCACTAAATCATCTGCTTAGACTGGTCAAATGTTTTCTGAATACACTGAAATAAGATCTTTGCAAACAGTGAAAGCTACTAATGGAGAGGGAGAAGCAGCATTTTACTGCAATCATCTTCCTAGCCAAACTCAAATTACAAAATGAAACAAAGATTGCCCTTGGAAGTAAGCATTCAGAAGTTCAATATTTCATCCAATGATATGGTGTAGGGCTTCTCTGCTTCTACATATTTTATGTATAGGGCTGAAAAATCTGGGCACACACAAGCAGTTGAATGATCAGTAGTACAATTAACTAAACACTCACCAGCAAGAGAATGTTTTTCTTGTCTAGAGCTAAATGCAGTTTTATTTTAATTACTGATTGCAAGTTACACAGAAATGCCCAAGTAGGGAGTGCATGTTTGTCTGATAACATAGTATGCCTGACGAAAACATACATTGCCGATTTCTCTCATCTTATTCAAGTGTGTATAGCTGATTTCAGCCAATTTCTCTCTCTACTTCTGGCGCAAAAATTCTAAAATTACAAATAATCAGACCAGAAGTTGTAGCTTTACAGCTCTGGACTCATTTATCTTGTTTCCTCTGAGTTTCTCCCCACAACAGCAAGGCAAGAATTGCAATGCTTCAATTTTTATACTGAAGCATGCTAGTCTGGTAAAGCACAAATTGCTGTGGGAAAAGTAGAAAACTGAGAGGATGTGATTAACTGAATACAGAATTAGTTGCACACATTTCCAACACACAACCCTCTAAAACTGAACACAGGTCCTCAGCCAAATACAGAGATTGATCAACAACTGCTATGTATTTTTAGGGACAGAAAACCAGAAGAAACCTCGTGAGTCCATTCAGTCCTGTGCTCAAGATGAGGTCTGGATTGAGAACTATGTTGAAGTACAGCAATCTTGCCTTACATTTTCAGTCGTTATCTACAAGATTGTCTGATCATACGTTCATCTGGTTCGTTATATCATGTTGCTCCTTGGTCCTTCATGGCTTCTTTTACAATTGCTACACTCTCAACTTCTTCAAAGAATGCATTTGATAAAGATGAAGGAAGAAATTCACGGTTTTGATTTAACATGCATAGGCTTGCAGGTTGGACCTGTAAATTCCATAGATTCCTTTTTTTTAATTATTATTCTTATTTTTATACTGCTCTAATCCTTAAGCTTACCCAGCTCTTTCTAGAGCATCCTTCAGTCTTTTCCCAAACTGACTAAAGCTATTGGTAGTGCACCGTCTAAGCACTTTGCACTCAGTTCATCAGATAAAAAACTTAACAAACTTGTACTTTAGAAACTACCTGTAGTTTTTTCTTGAGTAACTTCTTTCTTTTTCTCCATGTTTACTTGTTGCAAATATTATTGTGTTTGGGCAGTAGTGTGCCCAAAGGAAAAAGAGTTCATCTCTGCAGAAACAGCAGGGCAGGAATACTGGAATAACAGTAATGTTTCTGGAATTCTTTCACAGAAAAGACATGCAGAGAAGCAAAATACTGGATAAGAAGAGGGAAAGCCTTGCTGGAATACATAGATTCAATCTTTAAGTTAAACAAACAAAAAAACCCACACAAAATCTGAAAGTATAGATTCATTTTCACCAATCAATATTTATTATTCAGCCTTCGAATGGGAACCACAATAATTAGATAAATATCAAGGTAGGTCATCTGGTTTCACTGTGATTTCTGGGAGCACATTTGGTAAGGTCCTCTGCAGTGTGTATCAGAGTTTCAACTACTCAGAGAGGTCTTGAAATGAAACCTAATGTGCAATTTATGTCCAGAACATGTCTCTTCAATTTTTACTTCATTCAAATCAAAAATGTACACAACATGACAGCCAAGTTCAAACTGAGGTAACAAAACAGACCAAGACATCTCTTAGTTAATCTTTTTATTAAATGTATTATTATCAATTATTAAATTAAGTTTTTAAAAAACTATTCAAGGTCTTGTTTAATCAGGCAACAGAAACTCACTGGAGCCAGGAATGGAAATGAGGAGTTGTATGATAACAACAGCTAATACATTGCAGCCACCAAGTGAGCTTCTGCTACAGACAGTGAAGTTTTGGCAAAACAAATTTATTCCTGATTTGTCAGACCTGGAACATACCTGTCTGCAACAAAAGTTTCAAGACAGAGATTGATTGTGCAGCACTACCCATATGTATTTTTCACTGCTGGAAACATCCTTTTCAAGTCTGGACTAGGATATTTACTTTCATTGAGATATTATAAGGTGCTATTTTGTTTGTCTTGGTTTTTTAAGGCTTCCGCTGCAGTTGGATAATGATACAGTCTGAGAAAAGGGGAATAAAGTTTAGAGATTTTAGTGGACACCCTGGGTATGCTGCTGGTAAACTGGTAGCATTCAGCCTACTCTTACCCTACTATAAATTCAAGACACAGATCAGAGTAAGCTACATCTTATCATGCAATAAGTACAGGTCAAAAGAGATAGGAATTGTAGTGCAATGAGCTGTGAACCTAGGAAATAGCTGTTTTATTACTTGAAGGTATAGCCATACTAGAGACAATACCTCATGCCCAAAATATTGTTTAAAATAACTAATACTGTTTTAAGTTACTGAAGACATAGTGTTTGACTGAGGCACATTCCATCTCACCAAGTCTAGCGCTCCATACAAACAGCATCATATGAATGCTAATTGAGGCAATAAAAGTTTTCAAAAGCCAAACCAGCAATAAGTATTAGACATGACAAGCAGTTGTTTTACTGATTTAAAAGAAACAGAAAAACTACAGAAAAAAATTGCATTGCTCCTCTTTCCTTAAGTACCTTGTTTCTACAGAGGAAATACACATGGAGCTAAATGAATCCTGCAGTATTCAAGTCATGAGATGCTTGCACTTGCACCCCAAGGATTCAGCCTACAAAAAAGCTTCCATGGAAGCTCAGTTTCATACTCCTGTGACCACATGAACTGAGTGGCCCCCATGGCAGAATCCCAACTTGGCCAGAGTATTAAGGTGGAAGTGCTTAAAGCCTCTCTCACATGAACTTCCCACAGTAGTGCAGAACTTAGAGCTTAAAAGTCAGTAAATCTGAAATATTTGGTGATGAAAAGCTCAAAGCATAATTTTTAAATCAACTCAAGACAACCAGGGAAGCTGAAAAATAAATTTAAAAGTTTGTGCAGAATGCTTCCTTGAAGCCCTTGAAGGCAATTCCTTGCTTCTGTGCTCAGCCGCAATTAACTCAATGGCAGTTGACAAATTCTGTGTAGTCAAACTGTTTGTCCTTCCAAAAACAAACAAACAAAATAAGTCCTTTTCGTTATTTGCTCTTATTATTCTTAGCAATACACCCTATTCTTACATAACCCTTCAGACAGCACAAGCAGGATGCGAATTGAATATATGCTGGATTTTGATAGGAGAGATTAGGGCTTCTTTCTTTCCTAGTCTAGTTTCTTACTGAAACTCTCACCACAGAAAATGATGCTTTCCCTACACCTCTACCTTTCAGCCTTTGCATAAACACATGCACTGCTGTCAGCTCTGATGATTCAGAGAACCATAGCCTGAGGCTGAAGTATTTGTATATCCCTTCAAACTGTTCCACCGCTTCAAAATACAAGATTATAGCAGCAGAATAAAAAACAACCATCACTAAACAGCACAAAAATGTATTTCTCCAACTGGAAACAAACAAAAAGTTTAGAATAAAAGTCACAACAAACCCCATGACTGAGCACACAGCAGAGCTCAATCTGCCACCAAATCAGCTTTAACATAAGAAAACACTGCAAAATTAGAAAGCCCTAAAAAAGCTAAAAAGGCCACTGCCAGAAAGCAGTGCACCTCTGCAGAAAGTTTCAGTATAAGCAAAGTGAAAAAAAAAAAAAAAGGTAAAGAAAAAAGTCAGCAACCAACAGACCTGCAGCTCCCACAGCTCATAGACTGGTGTGAGCATGATGAATAGCCGCACACAAGCTGCTAACCCACGCCTGACATCCTCCGCTGCACAACTGCGGTAGCTGCTGGGAGCTCATTACGTTCCTGTAATAGTTAGCTCATGCCCACAGTGGAATGAAATGAATTTTGAACTGAAAATTGAAGTGTTCTTGAGCAGACATGTCATTCCACTGCCTGCCCAAAGACATTAATTTCACAGTGTAGCTAGGAAAAGTTGCTTGGGTGGACTGCAGGTACTGGGTGGGCATTCCCTTCAGGAATGGACAGTATAGCATGTATGGTCTTCAGCACTGTGGCATGACAAATAGTGGATGTTTCTACCTACCCTTACTTCTGTGACAACAACTTTGTTAGATTTGAATAGTTTGAAGGTTTTAAACACTTAAAAAATATAGAAGACACTCTTTATGGAGTTATTAAAAGTACTAGAAAAGACAAATACTAATGCCCTAAAGACAGAAATGCTCAACTGTCTTGTGTTTTAGAAGAATGTTCACATAGATATCCTTGAGGTTTCTAAATAATCCTAAATCCTTAACCCAATATGCAATCTTTCGTACATCTTAGGCACTGATACACTTGGTTTTGAAAGGCCAGAGCTACTCAACGTTTACCTATGCTTACAGTGCCTTATGAAGCATCCACACTGGTCTCAAATAAGCCTCCACTGTTCCAGGCTCAAAACTTGTATCTAGTTTGTCCACCATTGCCACTTCCATGTCTGAGGATTTTGATTTGCTGTGTATTGGAGGACCCAGACATAAGGCACTGGAATTCCACAACCGAACATACATTGCAAATGGTTCTTCCCTGTTGATCTAGTGAGTCATGCAGGTACTGCAAAATATTGCCATTTGAAAGGAATCCCATACAAGGCAAAGGTGATACTGCCAATTGCTGCAACACCACCAGTCACTAACGCAAACACACTCCTATGCTGGCAGTGGTTCAACGACACCCAGGGTGAGGCAGAACTACTCATCTGTGAGAACTTTTACAGGGACTTTTCTTTGAGCACTGTCATTCAATGAGCTATCCCTTCCAGATGGCATGGGTGGGAAGTGCAGCAGATGTAGCTGTTAAACTACGTCCCTAGACATTTTTAAAGCACTCAGAAGGCACTGAAGAGACTGCTCTGTGTCCATCTACATGTGAACTCCTCCAAAATATATCCTGTCTGGGTAGTTTTGCTGTTGTTCCATGGAAGGATTATATGAGCAACTCTGAGATAATAAACTCACAGTGACAGTATTAACTTTAATAAAAACCCTTCCAAGATTTTATAAATAGCCTAATTAAAAGGTGGGAAGAGATGATTACCTGAGAAACACTATCCAACAAACGGTATATGAAAAGGCTCATTTATTAACAAGCTTTACACAGTATCACTTCTCCCATCCTCTTCCTGTGTTTAATCTCCTGAGGATCTAATGTAGATATTAATATAAGAAAGTAATTTTATAAACACATTTGCCTGTCACACACAGGTGGTCAGATCAGCTCACCTCATACCCCTTACTAGTCTTACAGTGTAATAAATTACCCATTTACTGAAATTTCCAAAATCTGGCATATTTTTGTGGTACAAGTCAGTAAATAACTTAGGTTGCCACTGTATTTCAAATGATAGTAGGTGGCAAACCAGAAGTCTCACGGTAAAGTTACCCTCTGTTCAATACAATTAGCTATTTTGAGGAATGTTTTGCTTTTCAGAATCAGAAATAAAACATATAATCCATTGATAATCATTTTCACTAGTCCATCAGTGTATATGTAAGAATAACCTTAATTTAAAAGGGGCAGTCAGTCTCAACCTGGGTTAGGGCAGAAGGTATGGGTGTACTTTTTTCCTGCACAGGAAAAGATCTCACTTTCCAGGTAGATCTATGCTACTAATTATTTGCTTATATCTTGATATGCTATTACTCTAATGGGGCTAGTGGTGTAGAAATTGCTGTAAGTGAGCTCAACTGAAAGCTCACTGGGAGCCCCAAAGTAGGCACTAGTGTATGAAACTGCTAATGATCTGGTAGAAGATCTAGGAAGGAGAATGAAACACACAGGGAGAAGAATGACTAAAAGCTATATGCAAAAGTTTTCAACAGATGAAACCAAAAATTTGAAATTTGGGAATGTGCTCAAAACAAAACAAACATTAATGTCACCCCCCATTTTTCTGCTCTACCATTTTTCATTTTGGGATAGGAAGAAAATCTAACAAGTTTTTATTACTAATCCATTTTATAGGTATCATCAGCATACTTTAACAATGAGAACAGTTTTCACAAACCTTCCGTAAATTAGATTCAATCAGTGATCACTTCTAACCCCTTAATGTTCCCTATTCCATGAGGTATTTCTACAGCTGAGAGAATACATCCTACAGCAGAGCTTTGGACAGTACTTAAGGATGTGAAAGAATAAAAATACCTGAAGATCAAGGCCCACTATGCTATTGGCATTACTGCCCTGTTAAAAATACTCTCCAAAATGAGTATTACTTTACTGTTCTGTGTCATCACTGTTCCTGTGACCAAAAAAAAAAATGGGTTAGACAGACAATGAGTGCAATTGCCACTTACTATATTTCACTTCAGCAAAGAAAGTAGTGAGGACACTTTCCACTAGTTTTAATGAATTAGACCTAAAACTGCATCCAGGTATGATAAGCTGTTCATACCTTGTTGATGCAGGATAAAAGCATTACAGTGACACTGAAAATGAAATATAATCTGTAGCAGATGCATAATGATTGCAGATTATCCTTAAAAATGGGTAGCACGCCTCCTCTCAATTTGTACTGGACCATTGCACAGTCACAAGAAGTCACGAGAAGGTCCATCAGGTACACTGAAAGTCAGAGCTTACTCACTAACAGAAACCTTTCCCAACTCCCCAGATCAAAGCATCAGAGTGTTTAAAGTTAGAAAGAGCAGTGAGAAATAAAAGTATTTCTCGTTATCATGCCCACCCCAGCAGCCACAGGGTAGCAGAAGAGGCTCAAATTTAGCAAAACAGTAGTTAGGTTGATACGAACTATGCTATCACCTAAACAGGAAATCACACTTTTCTTACTCCTCCCTACAGAAAGTAGAAGTTGCAGGACTTAAATTGATGTGTCTCTGGAGAGTGAGGACTTCTCATCCTGACCCCTGCACCAGTCTTCCTCAAATGATTCTACAGTGTTTGGAGCTGCCATTGGATTGTTTGTCAAACCATAAAAATGTTAAATAGGGATGTACATATCTGGACATCAGAAAGGGATGGGCATCGCCAAAAAAGTCCACCTTTCCCCAAGTCAGCTGAATTGCAGCTTTAATTTTAAAAATAGAAGGCATTGTTTCTTACAGCATAATGTATTGCTGTTTCTACAAGTGAAAAAGCTTTTTAAAAGAATAAAATCAATGGTTATGAGAGCATTAAGGGTACTCCAGCAATCCCATTACCAAACATCTTAAACTGAAGCTGTGCACCACTCATAACGTGCACTCACCCTTCTAAGGGTCATACTCTGCCCAACCATGTGGTCACATCCTGCATCTGAAATACCACCATACATCCAGTCCATTTTGCCAGCTATCTTTGGCAGGTACTTCAGGTTTTAGTATGGTGAATATGGAACTGTGTAAGAAGGATGCAGATTTTTTTAAAAAGTGAGAAATTTATCATTTTCCTACTAAAAGTGTAAATTTTATGTACCGCAACTTACTGAATATTAATACTAGACACTTTTTCCACAGCTTAAGAAGAATCAGTTTCATATTCAGGCAAGGACCAGACTCTGAAAGATTCAGCCTGTAAGGTAAGTTTTTTAACTTTTAAATATGTAATTTATTAATAATCCCACCTGCCCTTTCAGTGGTACCCAAGAAAAAGGCAAAAAAAAAGAGTAATACAAGCACTAGAAAAAAGCATAAAAAAAGTTGCAGTTTACCTTTTTCTTTCCCATTTTCATATAAGTTAATAATATTTGCAGAGCTGGAATATAATCACAACCAAGAGGTTTTGCCATTATCTAGTGTCTTGGCGTCACTGTACATTTAATCACCTGCAAACACCATTCACTGCTTCACATACTACTCCACTGTGAACATGATAATAAAGCAAGAAGAAAGTAAATTATGCCATAAGAACATTAATCTTATTTTATGCAGTGTAGTCTTACAAAGAAAAATTACCAAAGAATGCAAAATGTGCCATCCCACAAACTGCAAGTTAGATTATAGACTTTTTAAAAAATAAACACATAAATAATCTATGTCTGCTGTAGGTATGGTTTTGGGTCTCTCCATGATTAACTGACGCAGTATCTTCTCCCTGTAATTGCTTGGGTTAACGATACAGAAATGCAAGTCCTCAGTCTTGGTCCATTTTGAATTCTGAGTACGCTATAACTTATTAATCCTTTTATATTTCTTTTATGAAGTGCTTTTGTTAATGATCCTGTGCTATATTAGGAATGATAGTGCATAAGGAAAATTAAGAGATAAAAGCATACTCAAAAATAGCTCAAAACTTTATAGAATTACGTATCCACATATTTACTGAGATAAATTACCTTCATAAAGAAAGACAATTGCATAAAGCCATAAGGACACTCAGCAGAGAT
>JBCJKH010031597.1:9589-20098 GCA_039877255.1 Loriculus beryllinus
GTGTCTTGCACAACAGAATAGACAGCGAGCCTTAGATTTTGCTCAGCTGTGCAGGCATCTCCCACAAAGTCTCACAGAGGTATATAAGGCCTGAGAACTCTGTTTGATCTCTGTGCTCATCCAAACTTTGAACTTTGCCCAGGCTGATCACCACAGTACCACTTACAGGTTTTGCCAGACAGGTACAGTTCCATGAGCAGCTGATGTGAGACTAAAAAATCTTTTCCCAGAAACACCAAAATTCTAGAACACTGAGTGGCACAAGGTCTTGGGGTTCAATATGTCATCCATATTTAGTGAACTGACACAAATTTCACGCAGCTCTCTAGATACTGAGGTGTTTAAAGTAATTATAGATACAAGAGAGGTGATAGATTTTGTGTTTTAAATTATACTTTTGTGCAGAAAGTGGTCACAGCAAGCCATGCATTATTCATAACTTGGGATATTTTTTACTAATTTGTGTGGTTTCTTTTTTTGTCTTCCATAGAAAGTCTGAAAGGCTCATTTTTATAGCTGACAATGCATCCAAAGCTTGCAGAGGAAGTCCCTGTCTTCAGACAGCATGGTGCTGCCTTTATTCCTATTTTCCGCACTAGTTTCACTCTTTTCTGTCTTTAATGTGGTCTCTGGCACCTTGGAAGCAGGTAAGCTTATCTCAGCTGTTGTGTGTCAGCAGTTCATGCAGCCACCATACCAATACAATGCAGCTGAAAGCTAGGGTTGGAGAGCAGCTGGAGGGGTGTGAGGGGCGTCCTGAATTACATCCCTGCACAGCCTAACTTCCAATTCTGAAACCAACAGCACAGCAGTTGGCCAGAAAGCTTTACCACCAGAGTCAAATAACATCCAAAAAAATTGGGATTTACACATATGTCAGAGACTGATTGCAGCTTGTCAGACACTCCAGGGTAAGTGATTTTGGAGCAATTTCTCCAATTACCAGCCTTTCTGTTTGTGTGGACCACCATGAGCAGACACCCAGAAACCTCACCACTCCATTAAGAACTTGGCATAATATACACACTTGCATACATACATAAGCGCACGCACACGCAGAAGAAAAAAAAATACTGTAATGCCTGCAATTTCCTACTTCATTGACTGGATTACTTTTTTGAGACTGGTTAAACAGATGCTGTGCTGGTGGTTAGTGATTATCATTTTTCTGCAGTGTTAGGGTACTTGACATTTTCATTCCTCAGTGACTTCAGTTAAAAACAAATAGGTCTACCTGCAGCCCACATCTGATCACCAGATGGTTTCTGTGCTATGAAGCTCCCATCTCCAAGTGAATTCAAATGACCTCACACATACATCTTCAAACATTGCAATCTGACCACAAAAATGTATGGAAAACACAACATCTGTACATGTCTGCATCTTAAATCCCTGTTGTTTTACAAAATACATTGCTTGTCATCCTGTAGTCTAAAGTCTCTTAATGATGTGCAGGGGGAAATGCAAATGGTAGTCTATGAGTTTAGAGGTTGTTTGTTGCATTAGACCATTTCATTTCAATCAAAGGTCAAAAGATACAAAACTATTCATTTGAATCCACTGAAGCAAACAACCAGATCCCATTAAGTACTCCAAATGGTCCCCAAAGCACAGCTGTGTGTGACTGCATGTCTCTATGTTGTGTGTATTATTCATGTAGCAGATGCATCGAAGCAGTTAAATAAACTTGAGATCTTATGAAGCCATCACTAGAACGGCGGAGTTGTTCCTGCCTACGTAACAAAGCATGATTAGGAGTCACAAAGCCTGCAAGATCTAGTGTTGTTTCAGGGGAATACCTTGTCATATCAACATCCTTGTACACGTAAATCCAACAAGACGGTAAACATAGGCCCACTCAAATGGCTGGATGAGAAAACAGATGGTATATCACAAACATTTTTCAAACTACAGCAGATTTCTAGGCCAATTAAACATGGTTAGCTTTGAATGGGAGAGGAAATAGTTTTCTTTGCTGTTAAATGTCAAAAAAAAGAAAAAAAGATTCCTTGAGGCATAGAAGCCCAGTTCATTTTTGGAAACTTGCTAAAATTAATCAGCCCTGTGTAAACTTTTGACCAAAACAAAACAACAAAAAAAGTAGAAATATATAGGGGAATATCACTGGAAACACGGAAGTGGGGGAAAAGAAAAGATTATGAGTTATACAGAATTTAAATGGTAAGATGCCTTATTCAATCAGTATGGAAAACATCTGTTTGTTAATCTTCACAGAACATGAAGATAACAAAAAAAAAAAAAAAAGTTGTTTTATTATTACTACGCTCTTTTAAATTTAAATGCAATAATGAGAAGCCAGGCTAAGATATTTTTAATGACAAAGTCAATGTGCAAAGCTTACATTTTAAACTTCTTCCCTCTTTTTTTTCCTTTGCTTATGAAGCAAACTTACATTTTGACACCTGAGAACTGTGATTTGTCTTCTGTGAAATTCATTAAGATGACTGCTTACCAAGGAGGAAAGACCAGTCTAAGTTATTTGTTCCTTCTCCTTTAGTGTGAACTCATTTTTAAAGGGAAGAAATTACATTTGAAAGCCGTCAGAATAACAAGCCACCCCAAAGCTCAGGCACGCCAAGTTTCCTGCACTGATGCATGTTTAGCTCTTTCAAAAGCCTTCATCACACAGCAAAGTCAATAGCGTCCATCAGGAAGTAAAGAAAACACTGGAGAAATTTGGTTAATCTATCCTAGTAGACGAGGTCATGACAGGACCACGTGCATAAATAGCAGAGGTATTATTTTCAGATGTAGATGTCACAAACAGGAATGGGCCAGCTGGGGAAAGGCTTCCTTCCAAGTCCCCTGAATAATGTGCGCATCAAAAAATACACTGACTATCTTTGCTTGGTAGAAAGAGGATTTGCATGTGCCAGGTTCCACACAGACAGACACATGGTATAAAGTCAAATTGGCCATTGCTTTTATTAATTACCAATTGAAACAAACTGAGCAACTTAACCCCAGGCCTGGAAGCGGTGCCAGCTCCACTGTGAGCTATGCCACCACACAACCTCCCCCAAAATGAATCAAAGTGAGTGCATCTGCCTTACATCTTGCTCTACCAACATGCATGGCAGCCCCAAACACTGCAATGCAGCTCCACAAACAAGAAAAACCTTTTCTACTGTATTCACTCTCACTCCATAAAATGTAAAGAAATTTTGTGTTCACTTGTTCCAGGGTTATGAATTAGAAAATGATTTGCCATATGAACAATACTGTCATATTTTTCATAGCAGTACACAAACTGCATCCCAAAATGCATTATGCATTAAAATACATGGCAGCAATCTCCAATGCAAGTTAGAGGCCAGAGTAGTATAAAATCACTATAGTGAATAAATGAAAATATTCCCAAAGCCACCTGGGAAGCTTGTAACAGGAATCGTGTGGTTTGAGGGCTCCAGCTCAGGCCATGGCACAGCATCGAGAGTGTGTGAAGAGCTCTGGAGATTAGAATCAGAATCATATGCAGAGCAGAGCACCTTGAGAAGACCTGGGACATGCCCTTGGTTTTAAAGGCATATTAAAATAAGCAGCTCAACAACTACATCATGGTAGCCCAGGAAGAAAAGACAACATAGAAATGGCTGAAGCAACATGGGAAGTAAAAGAAAAAAAAGAAAGGAACCTGATCTGTGGTCAAAGCCCAAAATTTTCATTCGGTAATCACAGCCTGATGCTCAGTTTTTGTTTCCTAAAAAACAAATCAGACAAACCTTTAGTCCTTAAAGCAAATTCAAATACCCCTTGGGGATGACTATTTGGAATAAACCAGAGGGAGTATATGAGCAGTTTTAATTTGAAAGAGTAGTTTTGAACTGAAAAATGTGGTTTTGACTCAAGAATGAAGTTTTGAAGTGAAGCCTAAAATCACCTGTGGACAGAAGTGCTTTTGTCCTGTTCCTTGGAGTGCAGAGGGTGATGGGCAGTAAGGAGCTCTGGCTGTGGCAAGAAAGCAAGCCTTCCATTCTTCTGTGTTTCCCAGGTCCTACAGGAAACATCTCAAATCCACACAATGTTCCCGAGCGCAGCATTTTGCCTATGGATCTCCAAGCGATCTGACAGATGTGTAAATTCACACCAAGCCAAAAACTGCCCTGGGATAATACAGCTGTGCACACTGAAGAATGCAAGTTACTCCAGCATTAACTTGTGGACAAAAAAAAAAAAAGTCATTTTAAACTTCTCCTTCCAGGTGTACAGTCACCCGAGGTCATTTGGGGTTGATTTCACACTGTTGTGGTCAAACTGACCCCTTTTTGCCCATTAAAAACTCGAATGAAAAGAGGATGATTTTCTTCTTTCTTTTCTTTTTTTTTTTTTTTTCCTTTTTTTTTTATTTCTGCTAATAGAATGAGTGTTTAACAGGCAATACGAGGAGGAGCAGATTTTCTTAAATGCCAAATGTTGATGGATACGCAGTGCAGATACACCAGTATCATAGGCTGTAAATGTCACTTAGCCTCAAGAATTCCTCTGTCCAACACTGTTATAACAAGGTGCTTTTAAAATTGGAACAGGATTTACACCAGAGAAGTGTGAATTGAGGATACGTTTTTTTAACCCAGTGATAGCTCATCAGCTTGTTACAGAAAGCTGGCATGGTTTAGGCAAAGCTAGATAGTTACTCAAACCCACAGTGATTTAAAGCCGTTGCTCTTAATGCTTTCAAAAGGAGCTATTACTGGATGTCCCAGAAGTAGCTTTGAGCATAATAGTCTAGTTTGTGATACACTAACCAAAGTAGCCAAACAATCCGGAACATATTAATTACAGACAGAAAACAGATTGTTCCTAAAGATACAGTCTTCCTCTGTCTTTTCATGAAGCAGCTGTTTCTGAGTAGGTGAAGCACACAATTATTTGCTCTCCAAACCAATCAAAATGTACCATTAATAGAGGCACACTCAGCAGCAGCCAGTCCTTTACACCAACATTCACTGGACAAAGTTATTAACCACACATTAATCAGTGGGCAAAGTCATAACGTACTCATATAATAGCTGAAAGATTGCAAATTTGGAGATGTGACACAGAAAAAAAGAAGAGTTGGAAAGAAAAGTGTTACATTCAAAGAATTCTCATCAGCTATTACTTCAAATCAAAAACTTTGGGTTTCCAGGCTCCCAACATCAATGTATCAAAAGATACTCAGAAAAGAACTGCAAGTTCAGGCATTCAGGGAAGGGGCAAGGTAGAGAAGAGGAAATATATCCCAGTGGTAAAAACATCATATGAGAAATCATCAGCCCCCTCCTTGCTATGCTACCCTTACTCCATCTGCAAACTGTGTACAGAGGAAAGGGAGATAATACTTCCTTGCCCTTGAGGATGTAATTGAGGCTCCAATTCATTAATGCTTGTAAATCACTGTTAAATATCCAAGTGACCAAGCAGTTATTGCTTAGGATTAGGAGGTCCACAGAACAATTTTTCTTTCTCTTTGGTTCCCCTGAAGGTACTTTATTAAAGACCTCCCAATTTGCAAGGGACCTGTAGAGCTCAGAATGAGATAGTGAGAAGCTCCTGTTTGGAGTGCTCATCCTTAACCAGTAATAATATTCCAGCAATCTCCATATTCAATGAGTTAACAGTGCCATAAGCAATTCAAAGATAGGTTCTCTTTGATGGGTAAGATCCTTACAGCACAGGGTGCTGAGATGCCTCATTAGCAGAGCAGGAGGGATCCTGAACAAAATCTAAAGGTGCTCAAGATAGAGGTATCCTAAGGTCAGTTTTCCTTTCTCTTTGTGTATACTGAGCATTCCTCTTTCTAGTCCTTTTCTATACCAGTGATAACCTGGAAACAATGCAGACCAATTTGCTGCATGACACTTCTTGGGCTTATTCCCATAAAACTTGATGCAGAAACAGTGAAGGTAGTGCCATTAAAATAGATAATAAATATTTTTGAATTACCTAAATTGATGCTCAGATTATAGCATGACAACTAAATTCCAAGAGGAAAACCACAGATGGGAGTAAAAATCCCCACAGATTATCCTTAAATATTCTGGAGGATCTCTTGGGATCCTCGGCATAAACAAACCCAAACTCCACTGTGGCTATACAATAACAAATTTAAAAAGCAGACTATTCTCTGATCATATTTTTATGAAGAACATTCCCAATTGATCACCTGTCTGTATTTAATGAACAAAAATTTCTTCAGAGATTTTGATTATACAAAAATCTTTGCATTTTAATGTCAATTCATATTTAAAACTGCACTATGGGCAAGCACCTTGTTGGAGGGCTGGGAGTGAATCTCTTCATCAGACATTGAGTCTCCATGATTTAGGACTATTTCTCCCTACCCCAGCTATCTAACCCAGGCAGCCTCTGCTCCCCACACCAATGGAAGAGCTTGTCTCTCTTCTCTCTCACCTCTGCCTTCTCTTACTGCCTGTTTATCTCCTAAATGGTTTAAATCCTTATGTCTTTCCACATGACCTATCTGATCCCCCACAGACATCAGCTAGCAAATCAATCCAAAATTCCCCTCATGTTCTTTGCCTTTGCCAGGTTTCTATACCCTGTGTGACAGTGAGCGAATTTTAACAGAGGAGTTGTCATCTTGGAGCAATTAACATCTTTGGAGTTACCCAATAGCTGCTCTCATGCTACAGTTCCCCCTTGGGGTGACTGTTATCCCCTAAACACTTCAAGGGTCTCACTCCTTTGCTGTGCTCCTTCAAACTTCTCAACCCTCATCAGCGTCAGATTCTGTCACCTTTAGGATTTCAGCCATTATTCTTTCCAGTGCCAGCCCTTTTCAAAGGAAATATATACATTGTACAAAGGAAAAAATGAGGAAGAACACCTGGCTTTCGATTTTATTGATATATATATATACATATGTATGAAGGTAAATAACTTCAAGGACCACTGCTTTGTGAAGTTATTTGCCCACTCTTTTATATATATATAATTTTAGACATTTTTAATCAGTTATTATGTTCAAGACTCGAAGATAAAAACTTCTACTCTTAAAAAGTGCAATACTAGGTAACCTGTAACATTTTCTACAGATGAAAAATGTGCTTATGGATCTCACAGCCTCAGATAACTGACTCAGATTTCTTAAATTAGACAAAATCTAGTGTTAATGACAATATGTATTACCAAATCCAGAAATCAAAGTATGTTTCACCCTTGATACGTAATTCATAATAAATGTTTAAAGAATCTCCAAAATTTCCAAAGTCCAGGAAAACCTCTCAAATGAGTTCCACCTCTAAGCACCTCCTCAACGTGGAACAAGATCATCTGTAAATGGTTAACGCCAGCCCCCATTTCATTGCACCCATCTTCTGGCAGGCCAAATTGCTCCACTTGTTGAGTGGCAAAAGGAAGACAAACCATAGGAAATAGGTCTGTTGCAGTTTACAATGTCTTTTAGCATGGTAACAGTAAAACCAAGAATAGCTTTTTAAACCAGAATCACATTTACATATGTATTGATTCCTTTCCCTTTTGTAGCAGTGGTTAATGCAATCTAATGAGGCACATACTGAATATTTGAACACTATGAAAATCTGCTTTTTTGGATATGTATGTGATAACTTGGATGTCACTAACATAATTTTAAACTTTTACAGCATGCAAAAACATCTGACAAATTTTGTACCTTATTTCAAGAGGATTTGGCTTTTTTTCTGTTGGTTTCTTCAAAAATACAAATCAGATTCACATACTACTGAAGTGCAGCAACCTCCAGCTCAGCAAGTATTAACTCTTTCACAGCACAGGACAATTCACTTTTACTTTGCACTGGAAATAAAAAATATTGTATCCAATTAAAATTGCATGGAAAATGAATGCAGGCAAAATATAATTACTCAAATTGGAATTTGTCTGCGACATAAAGGCTAATACCCATACAGTTTTCTAAAAAGGCATAGTCCCTATAATGGCCATATTTAATATTTTATACATGACCTAAGGTTAAATCTGAAAGATCTGCTATAGATCAATTATAAACCACTGAGGTATCCTTGAAAAGGAAGAAAACAAGTAGTTTTCTAGTAGCACTGAAGAATGTTACAAAACATCAAAGACCTTGCCCTTTTCCTGATAATACAGAAATCAGGCACTGATAGAAAAAAGCTCTCACAATCACCAAGTAATGAAACAGTAATGAGCATAACAATTGTCTTCTCTGCTATCTCATTACAATACATGGCATTGTGGTGTGTTTGGCAACATTTGAGGTGAAAGGAAAAAAGGCTTATATGTCTACACAGTATCATTTTAGGTAGAAAAAATTAATTAATCTAAGACTGTTTTATTTCTTCTTGAGAATAATAATCTTCAATAATCACATTCTTGATTTAAACATTTGCTGATCTGGTTGTTGGCTGAGCCACATCACCAGAGGTTTATTGTAGCTTAATTGTTAAAGTCACAACAAATAATCTCAAGAGGAGACTGTCCAATATATCTTTATTCATATAAATCCATGCCAAGAACCTTTTTCCTCCTCAAGAAAAGATCATGAAGCAGATTTTGTTACCTATGCCCCACTTACCTTGAATTGAAAATTATTTTTCAGAGGTCCACCAAATTCAGTGTAGAAGAAATCATGGCACTCACAAAGAAGTTCACCTGAAAGAGTTAATGCATTTGCAGCCACTAGACACAAACACGAATCTTTGCAAGTCCTGCTGTAATGTGGCTCCCCTGATTGCCTCAAAAAGACAAATTTCTGTTACAACACGGAAACATTATAATCTAAATTCACCAGAGTCCCGTTGTGCCTTAGCTAGAGAATATGATTCCTGTATTAAGTGCTTTTAATTTCGGTGCTTGGGAGCTGGTTTAAAGCTGTCTGCTAATTTGCAGTGCTGTAACAGTTGTGCTCTCATTATTGCAATCAGAGGCAAAACTTCTTTAATGTGCCTCTTCTCATGCCACTTGGCTCAGCAATAAGTCTAGGCAGCTCTCCACCTGTCCTGGCAAATAAATCAGCTGTGTAAAGCCTCTGACAGGTGAATTTGTCAAGCCTTGATATATTCTTGATAGGAGTGAAATCCTCCTGTGACAGGTTATGCTCAACCTGGTTTTAATTCATAGAATTATAGAATGGTTTCAGTTGGAAGTGACCTTAAAGACCATCTAATTCCAACCCTCCTGCCATGGGCAGCAACACCTTCCACTATACCAGTCTGCTCAAAGCCCTGTCCAACTTGGCCTTGAACACTTCCAGGGATGAGGCAGCCACAACTTCTCTGCACAACCTGTTCTAGTGTCCCCTCTCATAGTAAAGAATTTCTTCCTATTATCTAATCCAAATCTACCCTCTTTCATAGAATCATAGAATCATAGAATCATTAGGGTTGGAAAGGACCTTAAGATCATCTAGTTCCAACCCCCTGCCATAGCAATATATGCCCTTGTAAAATGTCCTTCTCCAGATTCCTTTTTGACCCTTTTAGGCTGTGGGAGGATGCTCTAAGGTCTCCCCAGAGTCCTCTCCAGGCTTACCAAGACCAAGTCTTTCAATTCCAGCTCCCCCAGTCTGTCTCTCCTATCTCCCAGAGCCACCACCATCTTCTTCAGTGCACCAGCATGTTTTTGGGACACTGACCCTCAGAAACCTGAAACTTCAAAAACATGAACTAACTGAGAGTGCTCTTGTGAAATATGTTTTGATGGCACTGCATACCAGTCCATCAGAGTCACACAGGACCATAAGCTTGGCATCATCCATGCTGCCGCCGCTCCCCACAGCTGAAAGCATTGCAGAGCAGAATGAACAGGTCCACTTTTCTCATCTTCACCTTGCATTCAGTTGTCCTAGGTCCTGACCACAACAAAATACTTCAAAAGCATCCAATGGACCAATTATTGAAAAAATTCCTGTGGGGAACATCAAAGAAATTTCAAGGAGATGTGGACCCTGTTCCTCTGCATCCCATCAACTAAAAAAATTTCACATTGTTGAAGGTTACATGATGTAATCAGGCACAAAGTGGTAAATATTGAAGACTTGGGGAAAAAAATCTCTAAATTTAGTACTCAGTAGTAGATATTTCACCAGAATTTATTACGGCAGGTGGAAACAGAGTAGAAGACAATGACCTGTAAACCATAAACTTGCAGGTATACTTTTTTCCTGAGGAAGTGAATTATTTTCAGGTAGTTTAACATATCTCTGATTGTAATTACTACACAGACCAAAATCACCCTGAACATTTGACAGGAGTATCTCCATTTCTTTGTTTAAGAACAGATTTACTTGAGGCTGAAGCTCATTGCCACTGCTGGGAACAAAAGTAGAATATTAATTAGTTATTAAAAGAAAACCCCTATTGCATCAGAATCTCAAATTGGGACATTTTTCTGTCAGGAAATGCTTTTTAAAAGAGAGAGAGAAAGAGAAAGAAAAGAAGAAGAAAAAAGAAGAGGGAGAGGAGAGGAGAGGAGAGGAGAGGAGAGGAGAGGAGAGGAGAGGAGAGGAGAGGAGAGGAGAGGAGAGGA
>JBCJKH010031600.1:0-12088 GCA_039877255.1 Loriculus beryllinus
GGCAGCGTCCCTGGAAGTCAGACCACTTTGGCTAACGTGTCAGCAGACCCGGCTCAGGTGCTTGCTCCCGGACCGCCTAACAGTGCAGCCCGCTCTGCCGGCCCCAAACCCGGCAGCTCTTCACCTTTCCACTGCCCCCTCGAGCTGACACCCGGCCGCCTCCCGTGGCACCCGGTTTGGGGCTGCACCGGCTCCGCCTGCCTCGGGAACCTCCGGTGCTGGCGGGGGGAGAGCCCTCGGTGGGTTTACTTCCCCCGACTGGGAGCTGAGCGCTGAGCACGGAGCCACTGACGAAGCCTTGAAGCGGGGAGACCCCCGCGGCGACCCCGTAGTGCAGGCGGCCGCAGGGCATCTCCCGCTCCTCTCTGCGCCGAGAAGGTGTCAATCCCTGAGCCGCTTCCAGGTGCCCTCCCTTTATCTCGCCTGCTGCATGGGAGCATCAGCCCCGGCCCCCTCCTCGAGGCCCCGCTCGGGACAACATGCGCTTTTTCCTTTTTTTCCTTCCCCACTTGTCCTCGCTTTACAATAAAGCCCTTCTTTGCTTTCCCAATGGTTATCTCCTTTTCCTAACTCTCTTTTGGCATGCTCTACTTGTAATCCGAAGTTACGGGCAAACCCCGGGCATGTCTCCACCCCGGCCCGGCCCCCAGGTCATTTTCCTGTCATACGGACAGAAATGATCACTGCCCTTAACTCGGGGTCTGACAGTTACAGAAACAGCCTCTTCTTTACTTTCTACTACTAACAGATTTTGGTCAAAGGCTATCTGAGGTCAGGAATTTTTATTTATTTTTTTTTTTCCCAAATAATACAGCTCTCTAACACTACATTCCTCTTTTAAACCGAGCACAGAGCTCTTATTTATCACTTTCTCTTTAATCAGCAGCAGAGGGGGAAAAAAATTGCTGTGAATGCCCGGAATCCCTGAAAGAGATCACACTTTTCCTTTGCACAAATCAAAGTTATCTGCTCCTATTATATCTGCCACCTAAAATGAATCATGAGCCTCAATCCCACTGAGCTTTCTCGTGGCCACTTGTTTAGCACAGAGAACAATATGCTTTTACATCTAAAGAGCCCAGGGCTCTCCGGCTGATAGGGAGTATTGAGAAACGTCCTATCTTTAAAAAGCATTTTTGCTGCCTTTCCACCTCCCTGGTGCCTGACAAACAGAAGTCAGAGACCAGCGAATACATTTATCAAAGAGAGATTTGAGTGGTGATTACGTGTTCTGTCAATAATTAATTGAATTATGTCCTCGGCATAATTACATACAGTCCTCTAGCCAGGAGGCGAAAAGAAAGGAGGAAGTTGTGGTGTGGTCAGAGGAGGATCTCAGAACGTGGTTGCAGGCATTGGAAATGTGATGTAACATTGCAATCTGGTGTATTCTGAGGCACAAATGGGGAAATACAGACAAAATCAACTACTAAAATATTATTTGCTTTACAGCAGGGAGAAAACAAAAGCATATGCTCTCATTAGTTGTTTTCATTACTATTTTTCTGCTGTGGATTTAAAAGTGGTTTACAATGAGCAGAGCAAAGGTCTTACTCATTTGATCTGTAAGCTGTATGTTGTAGATTTTGTATCGTTCACCACATACTGACTAAATTTGACGTTTCTCCTGTTTGAAATAAAAATTGAAATCAGTCCAGTAGAGCGTTATATAGCCAATATAAATCCAGAAATGACACATCAAAAGAATCTTGCAAGCAAATTCTTACTCTGACACTAATTTTTCTGTATTTCTTCCAGTCATGAGGGAGATCATCATATCATTATTAATTTATTATTTACTAAGAGCTGTTAGAGTGCTCTTTTGGTATACAAATGCAAGAAAACAAAGGGCTTGATTCAGTTCTCACACAGGTTTTGCACTGGTGTAACTTCAATGACACGGGTGTAGTCACTTGAGAACCACCTGGGTGTAATTATGATAAAAATCTGGGCTATTGCACTTCCTTTGCTTTTCTAAGGGTTCAAAACCTCTATTATTCTACAGCACGCTGCGGAAGACAGACAGCTGTTTGAATACAGAGCTCAAAATTATTCTCAAGTTCCTCCTCACTGACAGTGCCAGTGGCCTAAATCCTGCCAGAACTTGGTCAGCGCGTTTTCTCACAATTCTGCGCCCTTCCTACAGCGTGAGAGTTGTAAACCCCACCGGTAAGTGTTCCCTTCCACATGTTAAGGCACATCCTCTTGGTGTCTTGAGCTTTAGATCAGGTAGCTTTTAATTTTAAATGCTTTTAAGCATCCAGCTGCCAAAAGGAATTTGACACCTGCTTCCTTCTTTGCAAATTTCTCCTTTCAGGCAAATTTGTGATGATGCCTCTTGAAAAGGGGTTCATTTATGACCTCCGTTTAATTGACTGCTCCATTTATTTCTCCTCTTCTTGGCCTTCCACCTGCTTCTTCAGAGATTCTGGAAGTGGTTTACAGTGGTAAATGCACTAGCAAACAACAGCCAAAACCATCTTAACTTGAACAGTAAGCAGTATTTAATACTTCCTGTGTGACAATACATTACAGGACAAGGTTAATATCCTTCAGCTAATATGTTTTGCGTAAGAATTTTTCTCAGGGTATAACACTTATGCTCACAAAGGTAAGGATCCCTCAGTATGGCCCATGTAATTCCTGTGCCCATCATGCTTAGAATATCAGGCCTATCTGATGTTTCCTCTCTCTTTTCCATGTTAATAGCTCCTTCCTGACTTTGGTCATGGAAGCATTTGCTTCCATTTCCTTTCAAGTAACAAATATCCTCCCTCTTGAAAGGACCTTCTGGACATGGCCAGATGGGGTAAGGTAGTTCAGCTTCCCACACATCACTAGTGCCCAGAATTACCCTGACACACAGGCGATCCTTGAATATCTGATAAAGACAACATCTAAGAGCTGCAATTCTTGCTGGAGACATTCAAGGATGAAATGGCATACTGCCACTGGCAGAAGGGAATCCCATTATCCATTACAGAGTAATGGGCATTATAAAAAATGATAAACAGTTTAAATTTTACTGAAACCCATAGCAATGAGGGTAAGGACCATGACAAAGCTTTCTATCTCTTCTGTTCATCTTCTCCCTCCCTAACCTCTTGCCTGAACAGTCAGTCCTTGCAGTAGCCCAAATTCAGTATAATTCTTTAGTCACTCCAGATTAACAGGCACAATTCCCCAAATTTTGTGCCACATTGTGGAATTTAAATGAGGAATTTAAATTTTTAATGAGGATTCACAGCACAGAATCTCACTTCAGGTATCATAAACTTGAAAAATGTTGTGCTGAAACATCTTTCAGAGCACACATAACTTCATAAGCATGCCCAGTATATAGTTAGTACCAAAGACCTGATAATGGAAACGCTTTCCAAGAATAAAAGTCATTACATAATCTAGGGGTAAATTTTAAACCATATGTTTATGAAAAATTATATGTTATGAAGTTGTAAATAAAATGTAAAAGTACATGTTATGACTTTAAAAAATTGTTATAAGGGAGTTGACCCTTAGGAAAACCAGGGGTCTGGACTAAAGAAATTCTGAAAGTTGCACAATTCAAAGCAAGGGGGGAAAAAAAAGTTATTTGATCACTTACCATTTGTGATGAAGGACAATCAGGAAAGAAAAGGGCACAAGGCTGCTGTCGACCAGATTTGTAGCACAGGGACATAGAGAACATATTGTGCTACTAACTCACAGACACATGCATACAATTGCAAGCAGAGATCAAAATTAGTCTAAAGTGGCTTTGGAACATCGGAAATGGATGGAGCTGTGCATTTTATAGAATGAAATGTTTATTTCATAAAGTGATAATTATACAAAAATCTAAGCAAATTACCAAGTTAATTTCTATTTCTTTTCACTCTTAAGTGGAACACATCCATTGCACGTATGTCAGTGAATAATAAACATTTCTGGGGAAATGAAAGATGTTAGATGGAACTCAGTGTCTTGTTTCCTCTATTTCATTGTATCTTTTTTTTTTTCCTCCTTTTAACTGTATATTGCCTTCTCTAGAATGCATACCGATGGAATGATTGTGCTGAGCTCTAGTTTTTTATATTCATGCAGACTGAGAGTTATTGTAGTTAGTGTTTAGTTGACTATTGTATGTGTGATACTAATAATCTACCATGACATCAGACTAAGTCAATACTTGTGTCTACCTGATTAGAGCAAAGGTTTGGCAAGCAAGAGCAAGAAAAGCATTTTCAATACGTGGAACCATTCCCCAGAACTGACCTGCAAGACCTCTCCTATTCTCATGAGATGTGTACACTTGACTCACTCAGCCAAAATAATTTCCACAAAATATCTATTAGGAGGAACAGAATGGAAGAAAAAAAGAGCAGATCAAGGAAGAAATGTCATTGATTTTGCTTTTCCTTTTATTTTTTTTTTAATGATTTAACTTTAAAGTCTTCAGCCACATTCTCATGAACAGAAAAAGAGGTTTGAGAAACTCACTATTTACCAGTAGAACTGAAACATATTGGTATTATCGTAGAAATACACCTGTATTTTCTAAAGTTGGATAGGAAGCTATCTAGGGAGATGTGTATTAGCACTTTCTGCAGACACTGCTGGAATCTGGAAAGATGTCCTTTCTGTGTTACCATGAGCCTGCTTTGGAATCTTTTGTTAATAAATCTAATCCTTTGAAAAGGGACTTGACAAAAAAGAATATCAGACTTTATTTTTCTTTCCAGTTATTGAATATGCCCACTAACTTAAAGTTAATTTCCAGCTCTGTTAAACTCGTCTTACTCAATTCAGTAAGGCCCATGGTTCATGGACCTTAGGGTTCATGGCTCATAGGGAAGAAGCCATGGAGTGTCTCTGAGAGAGACTGCAGCAATGCATTACAAATACATGAGATAAAGCTCAAATTGTGGGATGATGAAAAGAGGGAGTCAATTGTCTATTTCCTATGCACAGCATGGACAGTTGACAGATATGCCAGCTAAACATTGCCTGTGAATCCTGGTACTATTTTTAATGCCAGGTGAGCAATCAGGACATTCATTGTAATTGCTATGCCATTCATTTTCAGAGGATGGATGTGTCATCATTGTAAAATGGAATTTGGTATTTTTTGGAAAAGAAATCAACACTTAAGCCATACTTTTGAGCAAATCAGAAGACACCCAAGGGTATGATTGGCTTGTATGCTGCTCTTTTTAATAAGGCCAAGGAAAAGCATCACTGGATGGAACGGTAATCATTTGCTGCTTTAATGCAGACAATCGAAGAAGGTTCCTGAGTGATGGTTGTAAATTCATCATTAAGGATACCACTCAGAGTCATTTGGCATGACATTTTTTATGCACAGAACAGAAAAGTGCAGTATTAGCTGTGGAGTGATTGGATGTACATCCATTAATGGGCATATCAGAAACTGTTTCCCAGCTTTGACTTATCTCCTACACAAACTGAGAAGAAACAGATTGTCTTGCTTTGTTGTTTTTGTCTTTGATTTGTCTGGTCACAGATTGTCTTAGAGTTGTTTACTCAAAGTTTTGGTGTGTTTCTTCACTCTGTCCAAGATCCTGTTTATTTGAGAACCTACTATTGTCATGCATTGTAGATTTTACTGTTGACTCTGAGGTCATAACAGTATTATGAAATCTAGAGAATGACAGGTAATATGAGAACAAATTATTTGCATTAATCCTATAATGGATAAACACTTCTCAGTTTGCTTCTTGGGAAATGAGGGAATTGGTAAACCATAAGCCCAGGAAAGCTGGACAAATTTTTGATCGAATGTTTTATTCACCCAAGTTGCCTGTTCAACCTGGCTAAAATCCACCTGCAAATTGCATGATTATTCCCACAATAATTCATTAAAACGTAAAAACATTGAAGGTAAAAACTCAAAAACTCTATACTCATATTTTCATAATAGACCATTTTTTTCATGTCAGAAGTTTTATTTCTAAATATAACTGGGGTTAATTTCTTAAATAAAAAAAGAAAATAAAGAACCTAAAGCAAAGAATGAAAAATTTCTTTTTTTTTATTTTGGCTAACTCAAAAACTGTACGTTTTCCCATTACACAAGTGAAATAAAATATACATTATTCAAATTCCCCACTCTGCAGTCTTTCTTCCTGTTCATGAATTGTTCATGAACTGGTTATGATCTGCTAATCTATTCTTTATCCACACACTTCATCGATCAAATTAGGTGAACAAATTTCAGCCAAGAACGTATCAACTCATTGTTCACTTCTGGTATTTATTTAATTGTGATATATGACTATCACTTATATGCATGGTGTCGTATTTTCTCTCCTGCTGGATAGATGATTCTTCTTTTTTTTCAGAGAGGAAGTACCAAGTATCAAGTCATGACATTTCTCAGATGTTGAATTTTCAGATGAATAATCATTTAATGTTTAAAAGCTATATCAGGATTCTACCCAGACAGCAGCATTATCCACCTTCAAGCAATCAACGCATTTTCAGCATTCTGAATGCATATTTAGCTGTATGCCCAAACTAAATATATAGCTTATAATAGATACTAGATAATAAAAATGCTCTTAAACAAAGAAACAAAACACACAAACAAAAAGCCTCAATTTCAGTACTTAGGCTTCCAGCAGAAACAATATTTTTTCCCGAATTTTATCCTACCTCCACTGCCAGACAGTTAGAGCACTCACTTAAAGGAGGAGACTCTGGTACAAGTCCCACCCATGTTCACGGATCTGAACCTGGAATTTCCATATCTCTGCCGATGTGATAGCCCATGAAATACATAAACCATTTCCTTGGAACTTTGCAGGATTAGGTACTGGTCAGCACTTGCAGGGGATGGTGGGAGAAAGACTGGTCACTTTCCTAGCAAAAGTACTTACTTAAGGTATAAAACAGGTATGTTACTGTATCAAGCAAAATATCAGGTGCATGCCATAACTGTGAGGCTACTATTTAGTTCCAGATAATTGTCATTCTTCTTTGTTTTATTCTGACCAGAAAGTCTATTCTGCCTCAAGAAATCTTCCCAATGAAAATCTACTTTTAGCCAATACATTCCATCATAAAATCGCTGAATTTAACAGAAATTTAATCCTCCTACCCCCTCCAAAAAATAGAGAGTTTCATTCAAAAGTTTCAGGCCAGCTCTAGGATGGACTTTTGGAGTCGCATATAAGTGCTTTCACTGTCTGATAGGTTAACATGTTTACGTATCTTCCCCTGCTGTACATATGACCAAGCAATTTGTAGGCAGGTATGCTGGCCAATAAAATCTCAAAAGGCAACGAAACATTCCCATCAGTGCAAGCAACCGTTCTCAGTAAAAATAATTGTCTTGCCATCTCTCTTTGCACTCTTTCTCTTCTTTCTCTCTTGCCTGCATTTCCTCAGAGATGTTCTTTCTCCGTCAACGTAGCCTCATGTTACTTCTCTGCAGCTTTGCTGCCCTCCATTCTAAAATCTGGCATTACAGTGAAACTTCCAAGAATTCCATTCTCTGAAGCATTATGAGTCACACTGTAGTCTTCAGCAATATTTTTGAAACACCAATGTTTTTTTAATCACTCTTGAGACCCACAGAAGAAAGTAAGGATATTATCTTGCTAACTTACAGTCGTGGTTGTTTTTTCTATTGCCACCCACACTCTCTCATCTTTCTCCAGATACTCTGCTCCAGCCTCTCAATAGTGCAGGCATATGGTATTCAAGCATGCCAGAGTCTGACTTCAAGTTTTAGTCATTTTTCTTCCTGTAAAAAGGATGGAGGGACATTAAGTCTATGACCATTTGAGAGCTTTCTTTATGTAAAAGTTTAATTGGGTTTTATACTTTAATAACTAAAGTATATGCTATACCATAAAACTAACAGAGAAACAGCCAAAATTTATTATATCTTAATACCAGCAATGCCATGTATCTTTTATGTCAGAGGCAGTACAGAATTCACTGGTGCAACAGTGAATATAGGAAGAGGAGAATTCCTGTGTGCTCCTGGCAGTGATTTCCAAAAAAAGCCTTTAGGAGTTTAGATCTTTAGGAGTTTAGAACTTTAGGAGTTGTCATTCTAAATTCTGTCCCTGATAATAAAAATATAAATCTTTATTCTACTGTTTGAATAGCTTTTCATTTTAACAAGAAAAAAAGAAACATTGCTTAGTTATGGTGAAGTTATCTGTTCATTTTCATTCTATGTTTCAATGCTTGCCCCTTGTGCATGAGGGATGAGGCAGCTTGTGTTACAAAAGAGCAGCTTAGGACAGAAGTTCCACAAATTGTTATCTGCCCTGCAGACGCTCATGTGACACACTGAATAAATATACCCCAAGGTAAGCACATAACACTGGACAATGGGCATGCAATAAAGAACATCCCTAAAGACAACAGTTATCTGAGATTCTGTAGAGATCAGTTTCTTGCATGAAGCATTTGAGAATGACTGGCCACCCCACAACAGTCTTTAAGAAGAGTTGCCAGGAAATAAGAGCATGAGGAGACCTAGATTTCAAATTACCAGCTGATCATATGAAGGAAGTACATTCTTAGGTCTCAAAAGTTACTGAAAAATGGTCAGTGAGCTTTCCTGTGCAAAAGATGGTTGAGAGAACTGTGAAAATAAAGACATCATTGAGAAATGGAGGTAGGATGAGTGAGATTTGCTTAAGAAAAGGCGAGAACAGTGTAAGTGAAATAGAGAGGAATCCATATTAAATAGTAGCATTAATGCAGTAAGCCAGGAAGCTACGAGAGACCAAGACTCCTCAAGAATCAAAGTTAGGTGACAGATGTTATACACACACATGCATATATTTATTTGTCTACATAAAATAAAGCACAGTCATACTGAAACTGCTCATTTTATATCTAGCTCGTACAGGGCTTTTCTGTCTCCATACCTAGAAATTTGGAAAAGCAATAAACTTGTCTTTCATTTTAGTAAGATTTTGCTCGTACTCTATGTATCTTAAGAAATCTTGGCCAATTTTTTTACTTGACTGTACCGATCCTAAGCTTTTGAAGGATGCTATAACTACCAGGCCCAGAGGTTTCAAACTTGCATTACTTACTGTGTGGGGAGGTTAACATTGAAAATCAAAAAAATGATCTTCTAGAGAACAGGGCCAAAATATTAGTGTAGTTGCCTAATGTTAAGTTTTTGAATCCATATTTAGTCTCCCTAGTGTCAGTAAAGTTGTTATACCTCAGTGACATATACCCACAAACCTCAGCGAATGTCTGTGAAATACAACCCAGCTAAACATCAAACTATTTACAAACTCATGTTCATTATAGATTCAGAAGCCTATTTAAATACAGATATCCTTTTGAACATATGTCATAAAATTGTAGCAGTAATGGGCTAAGATCTTTGGTAACTGCTGATGCCACTGATCAGCTGTAGAGGTTCCCATTTTTTCACCAATGTTACTGTTACCAAAAAGGCACCTCTTTCAGCCGCTTCTGTTTCATTGTTTTGTCCTACTTTTAAGAATATTGCTATCTTCTCTGAACCCCCATAGCTGTGATTTTTTGCCTTGGACAGAACAGGATGCAACGGACACTACAAACAACCTCTGGTCTGGGCAGCATACGTCAGGCTTAGCAAAGTGAACGTCATCAGTCAAAGTTCAGTGGCTAAAATTCCCAGGTTACTCTGAATCATTCTGAGTGGCCTTTGTACTACCTCTCACTGGCTTTTCAGGAATAATTAGAAACAGGCAGCAGTTGCACCATTTCTGTAAGTTTAGATCAAGCTGAAAATGAGAATTGAGTTGCTACATTTCCAACAGCAGAAAATGTCAATAGCATAGACAATTTTCTTCTGAATCTACACACACTTTTTTCAGTGCTTCACAGAAAGAAAAGCCAATGGACACAATAGGGAAATCTAGCACATACAAAGTATGAAACTCTGAAAATTAAGACTCTTGCAAAATTTAGAAACTTGATACTGATGTGAATGTGCATGTCTCTAAAAGACTCTGCCATTACAGATCTCAGATTTGTATATGCCAGACATAACTGAATGAGAGCCAAAGCCTAGATTAATCCACTTTCAATAAAAGTTGACTACATACGTATCTGAAAATCAAAGCACAGAAAACAATATCAGAAAGCTCATTAAAAAATAGTATTTAATTAGTTACAGGATAGTAACTAATTAGTACAGGTTTAGAAATTGACTCACCTTGAAGAATTTTTTGTTTTGTTTTTTTCTTGCACAAAATATACTTCCAGAATTCAGCTTTCTTTATAAGCATTCTTTAATGAACTCCCCAATGCCAATGATTTAGTTTCAAAAATGTGTTATTTTGTTCACTCTTATCTTCTTTCTCTATAAAATATAAAATATCCCTTCAATGCCGTTGATTAAAAAAAAGTAAAATAATATTTGAGGTAAGAAGAGGGTAAACATCCAAATAAATTAGAAGATAAAGACTGCATATTTTAAGAACCTTATCCTGGCACAGCAATATGATGGGAATCAGAGACAAATATTTTAACTGGGGATACACATGGAAGTATGTCTCAAAAATGTATTATGCTTGTCTAAAGGAACAGGTGGATAAGATGACTTGGTAACCATGATGTTGCAATGCTTCACTTTGGTACTTGGGTGCATACAACTTGATTTCCATAAAACTTTGGGAAAATTCCTAGGCCTTTGAAAGAGTGAAGCTACCATGACACAAGAGGTGTTGTCCTGTTGTGCCTTATTAGCTTTTTCCAAGTTAGGAAGAAAATAAGGAGCTGTCAATTGTCAGAAGGGAGGAAGGTTACTCAGAAGGTGTTACAAGGTCTTTGCTGGAACCTCTGCTGTTTGGCATACTCAAGGGTAATCTCAAATACAGAGTAGATAGATAGAAACTTTATACATTCTGGTGGTGATATGAAATTACTCAGGATAGTCACAACTAAAGTTGTTCGGGGCAAAGTATAGAAGTTTCTCACAGTACCAAATGACTAGCTGGTAAAGTGACAGATGAAATGAAATGCCATTTGTAAGTTGGGGAAAATGTGTGTACACAGTTTTGGACATAATGGCTGCCTGATGTATCTCTGGGCAACAAAGTCAACAAAGATTTTAATGAGTTAATGGAACCATTTCTTTTAATTAATTCCTATCAGTGATTCACAGTATTCCTGACAGTGCCTTTTAATTTCATTGAAAATCGGTGGCATTTAGACGACCACAGTATTTTTTTATTTGGAGAATGAACTTTTCTGTCTTTACAATGCTTAATAAATATGAATTACTTGTCCTAACACTCTATGAGGTCAAGAAACTATACAAATCTCCCCTCACATGGGAAGAAAACTGAGGTATTTCAGCTAAATGACTTGCACAAAATGCTAAAAATATGTTGAGCAACTCTCCACTAGAAAACTGTGATTTCCATTTTCCAGTTCTTAAAAGAAATTTAAATTAATTTAAGCTTTTCTTCATAAAGTAGAAGACACTTCTAAAATGTAAATATATTTCAGTCAGACATTTCTGGAAAAGAAGAGTTCAAATTTTCACATTACAATATTTTATAAATTCCAAAAGTTTAAACCAAATATATTTATTTTATCTGAACAATGCAATTCAAATGACTCAAAATTGTATTAATTTGAATCTCTTTTTCTTAAAGGAGTTCAAGAATTTGTCTTTTTTTTTTTTTTTCTCTACTTGGGATGATTTTCTTTTTCATTATTTTTTGAGATAAAGAAATAAAAAAGTTCATTCCCTGAACAGATCTTCCTGTCCATTACATGCCGTGTGTTGAGAACACTGCAAGAACTACCTCTGAGGAATTCTTAACATCTTCTGTGTAGAAATAACATCTGTCTAGTAGTATCTCTTAATAGACTAAATTTTCTATGTACAGAGTAGGTCACTGTTGATTAACATTCCCTGAAGCATCCTACAAGAAGTCTGTATGTGTACAAGAGATAACAAAGCAAAATGGAAGTGTCCTGCCCCAGATGTACCTATGCTGAATCTAAAGGCTATATTTGGAAGATGAGGGAAAATACTGCAAAAATAGTTAACTGTAATAGAGGAACTGCTATCAACTGTAAAGTCTGTGATAGTAACGTCACTGAGTGT
>JBCJKH010031601.1:0-13619 GCA_039877255.1 Loriculus beryllinus
ACACTGGAAGCTGCTCTGAGGTCTCCACGCAGCTTCTCTTCTCCAGGCTGAACAGCCCCAATGTTCTCAGCCTGTCTGCATAGGGGAGGTGCTCCAGCCCCTGAGCATCCTTGTGGCCTCTTCTTGGCTTGATCCAACAGCTCCATGTCCTTCTTATGTTGAGGACACCAGAACTGCACATGGTGCTGCAGGTGGGAAATTCTTTTCAGTCTTTCACTGAGAAAGTGGCATATGTTCACAGAAGTTGCATATCCAATTTGAAGGGCTCTGTTGTGCCCTGTAGTGATAGCATGGGGCAGTCGAAACTTAAGCTAAATACTGCAGTCACAGAGCATTCCAAGGGTGGGATGGTTGCTAAAGAGTGGCTGTATCTTAGGTTGAATCACAGAGGAAGAGAGGAAAGTAGTGGGCGAGCTTTCAGGAATGCAAGGCTTTCTCCTTTAGCTGTTTTTAAAAAGAAATTCTGGAAACAAATTTGTGTTGTTCCTAAGATCAGGATGATGAAGCTGTTCTGTGTTAAAAACCTGCGTTACTTCATTATATTCTAGGGGTTTAATAGCTACTACTTTCCCACTGACTTATTCCTGGTTACATGCTACTATGAACACACCTGTCAAACACAATGGTGTTTGGACCAGTATACATGTAGTTGCACAATTAAGTGCAACGAACCAGCTCCAGGATATATTATCAATTCTGTAACACTGCATTCCCTCTGAACAGGGCACTTGCAATGCTTACCTCATCTTCATAGGGATGACTGTATGCTGACAAGGAAACAGGTTTTTGAATGAGCTACCAGAATACCACTGCAAAGCTTACTGTAACTCTAAAAGAAAATCTGTTGTACTGACTATACAGCTCTGTCTGTGGTGCACTATGGAAAGTAATCTGCTTCTCCTGGAAAAAGTTCTGTGCTTTGAAATGAAGCTTTCCCAGAATTTTCCACTTGCCCTTCATGGCTTTCAGATGGAGCCCCATCATGAGCAGCCTTCCTGGAAGTCAGTGAGTACTGGGCACAATCAGACTCCGTGTGAGTCTTGCATAATAAATGCCCTTTACAACAGAACTACCACAACCTGTATCTCCTACTCATTCCTATCCTAGAACGTGATGCACTCGCTCAATATACTGAATGTCCTTTTGGAAGTTATGAGGATGAACCCCAGCAGGTACCAGGCTCTCACAGGCTGAAGGACAGGAATGGCCTGTCAGCAGATGGAGAGCATTTTCACCGAGCAATCCAAGTAGACCAGTAGAGTGCCTTCAAAAAATAAGCCCAGAGCTTAATAGTTATAGCTCAGGGAGACATTTAAAGACTGTGGTTTCAACAGAAACATATATTTGGGACTTTATTTTGTCATTATACTTTCTGACTGCTCTTTGCTTTCACTCAGGCCAAGTTCAATGATGATTAAGGCCCATTCTCACTGCTAATTACCCTTTTCTCTAAAAAAATCAAGCTTTTGAACATCATCAGGGTATTTTAATTCTTATGAGACTTTAAAAGTTTCTCATGCTTTTAACAAGTTAGATCTATTGATTTGATTTTTAAAGAAAAATATATTTTCTATTGCCTTCTATGCCTGGAATCCATTTTCAGGGCAGATTAGGAGTTTCTGGTGGAAGAGCCAGCTATGTATTCCCTGACTCAACAGGGCTCATTGTTTTCGAGCAATAGAACTAAAGAGGAGCTCTTTTGAATTTCCTTTAATTATAAGCCTGAGGGCAGAGGGAAAGGAGGAGTGTTTTGTTTCTCAATATGATGTTTGTGATTTAGTGTTGCCTGGAGGAGCTGCTGTTTTGTTGCTAAATTATAATTGCACCTTTCCTGTGGCTATAGAGGAGATTTGGCTTGGTTACAACTTCTGACTTGTGGTTGTCTTCGTTTTTCTGTGGGAGCTCTCCTTGCAGGTATATGGGAGTTTATGTATGTGACTTAAATGTGCTACTTTCCTTCACAATCATGAGGATTTTCTTTTGGTATGAACCAGAGCTGCATGTCAAGTCAGTTCTTGCAGTCTGCTTTTTCATTTTAGGGGAAATGTGATGCATTTGAAATGTATTTGAAAGAGAATTTTCTCGTTGGTTCATTAGATTATGCAAGGTGGAGGATGGCAGTTACCCTTAAAGCTATTTATTACGCTGTGGTTGTGAATCTAATGAGGGAAGATGGGATTCAAGAAGGGACATGATAAAAGGTTTTGTAGAAGTGGGTATAGCCTGGGTGATGAAGGTATATGAGAAAATGAATGTTTAAAGACAGTTTACAAACCCCTCAGTGTGTACAGTTTGCTATTACATTGAACAGCCCTTGGTCAAGCATAGGCACTAAGTCAGTATCCTGTAGTTTTCTTCTTCATGGGAAATTCCTGGGTTTTTAGCAGCACCAAAGCACCATGGCTTTTTGAGAAATCAAATTATCTTATTCCTTAGGTGGCAACTTCCTTTCTTGGAGCAAATGTAAGCAGAATTACCAGTGATGCTGGCATTTTTCTTTTTAGGTAGAAAAGAGTAGTAAAAATGTGAGCAAGAAACGTGCAGTGTACCACAGGGTGGTTTAGGTAAGTCCTTTAATGCTTTCTGGCAAATGGTGTTAGTATGTTTTGTACCTTAGAGCAATGTGGGGAGGATAATGTTAAGTTTGTTTATCATGTAAATACTTAAGAGAAATAGTAAGTGCACATTAAAGGCTTTAGCTGTTTCTTTTGACCATTTACTTTCTTCAGGACAGATACTGCAGCATCTGTAGGAACTGCAACAATACAGCTATTCATAGAATCTGCTGTAGCCTGATAGTCTCACAAATAAATGTGTTCCAGGTGTGACATTTGTTACATTATTGACAATTTGAATAACTTTTCCCCAAAAATCCCTTTTTTATTCCTGTCCTCAGTTCTTGGTAAGAGTTCAAAGTGTTCAGCTTTAACAAATTTCGTGATAGTTCTCTGTGAAGTAATCAAACTTTACTTCACATCATAAGGTTATTAGAGCTTTTCATTGAGTACATGAAACTGTTTGAGAAGGCTATTCATTTCTGAGGGGCATTTTGTCAGCTTGTCCCTTCACAAGCTCAGGGTGATATTGTTTGCTGCTAGTGTTTATCATGAGGGAATGAATTACAGAATTGATGAACTTGTTGCTACCGCTGTTTACCAACAGTGTAACTTGAAAGTTTACATTGAGTGTAACTCACAGAGCTCAGAACTAAATGAAGCCTGATTGCTGTGTTCTCCGTTCTAATCCTTCCTGCTCTTTCCTCCCTACCCACCCCAAATCAAAGTTTCCAAGACTGGAAAGTCAAAGTATTTCACATAAATCTTTTTGATGCAGCTCGGGCTCTTTAAGACTTTTGTTGTTTGTCTCTTCCAAAACTTTGTGTCGCTTCCTGTATATCTACTGGATCTTTGTTTGCTCTGGCATGATGTTGGCCTTTATCTAGGACTACCAGTGGTTTGGAACTCTGGGTTTCAACTGTTATTAAAAAACCGGACAATTTTATTAATGAAGTTCACAAAGAAGCAGCTGTAGTATACTGTAAATCACAGAGCAAGACCAGTTGTGTAAAGAAGTTTAAAACAAGTTAAAAACCACTGTTTTTCCCAAGGGCTCCTGTTTTTCGAAGTGTTTAGGTTTGTACATCCTTTGGAACCTTGTCCTTTGCTTTGGAATGCCTTACTGAATGTGAGAAGTTGAAATGGACTCAGTAGATCATGAGTATGATTTTGAAACTTCCATAAACAACAGGGCACTGTGTACTGTGAAATATTTATCTTAAGAGAGCATGATGCTCAGAAGAAATCCTTAATCTCCAACTCACTCAGTTGAATGCACAGCAGAAGCCATGCACGAACACATGTGTCTAGACAAGCTGTTTAAAACATCAGCAGCAGAAATGCACCATACAACTTACACTGGAGGGGGGAAGTGGTACTTCGTGAGAATTTAATCTTTCATTTCTTGGACTTTTCTGCATGTTTAAATCTCAAAATACATTTTTATTGATTGATTCAGGGGTGGTATGTGCTTTCTGCCCTACATTTAAAAGTAATGCAAATAAGATAAGGCTGTTTTCCAAGTGGAACATGAGCCTGTTCCTGTTGAGCTCAAAGTCAGTTCTTACTAACTGAAGTGATGCAGGACTTGGTGGTGTATAAGTTCCTGGGTGGGAGAGCTTGCTCATTCTTCTTTCCTTTCTTATATGGATTGATGGGTGACCAAAAGACACAGCTTTGGCTGCTAAAAAACACAACCCTGAACAGTATTAAAAATGAAGAGTGATTTAAAACTTGTTTGGTTCCCTTTTTTCAGTCTATTCAGAAAATTATTTCAATGTACTGATCATTTAAATACACATATTTTGTTTGTATTCTGTTGTAAATTGTATTTCTGGTCATTGAGTTGTATTTGAACTTAGATCTTGGAAGCAGGGTCTTCCAAGGCTTTCTAAGTTTGCATACTTTCTGGAACAGAGAGGCTTCCCATGAAAGCTTATTCCTCCTTTCTCACAGTAAAATCACTGATTTACTTTTGGCAATGCATTTCAGTGATGCCTAATGAGAAGCTGAATTTCTTTAAGCCTTTAAATTTGATTTGTTATAAATACTGAAATGGGTTTTTTAAGGATTGAGTTGCATATTGCTTGAATGTTACTGCAGACTCTCCTGAAAACTTATTTTCATTTAATTTTCACATAATCTCTCATTGTTTGTTCACGTTTTAGATAAATAACTGCACTAATCTGTCATGGTAGCTTATGTCCTAAAAGTAATCTGGAAAAAGAATGAGTTTTAATTTGTGTGCTATACTAAACACAGTACTTTAGTTTGGTTTTGATTTAACTTCTGGAATTTGGATTGTTTTTACTAACAGATTGCAGTGCAGTATCCTGCCTGCCTCCTGGGCTGTTATCCCATGTTTAGTGAAGTCTTTGTAAGGACTTGAATATGCAAAGAAAGAAATACAGATTTTATTCTTTTGCTGCTTCAGAACTGCTGTAGAGTTTTATTGTTTGGGGATTGCTGTTCTGCTTAAGTGCCAAGTTACTCAGCACTGAAAAGAAGAGTCTTCAGCTGCTCAAAATCAGAGTGCGTCTGTAGTAAAGGTGATGGTGGTGTATTCTTATTCTTCTTGTCAGTTCTTTGAAAAATGCAATTTCCAATCTAAAAAGGCAGATGTTTGTTTATTTAATGAGCCTTTAGAGTACGTTTCTGTGTCACTGAAATCAGTGATAATAGGATAAGGAAAGAATGGATTATTAAAGATAAGATTCATAAGCTTATTGAGAGTGATTCTGTAGTGAATAATACTCTGCACCAAATAACGTAGAAATTATTACTTCTTTCAGAAGGAATTAAGGTAAGGCTGAATTTGCTGAAAAGGTCTGTTTCCACTCAGAATATGAGGATTATCTGCTGACATACGTATTTAGACCAAACTGGTGTGAATACAAGCCAGATGTTTCTTGGGAACACTTTTTTAGAGTACATTTGAACCATAAAACAAGGCGATGCATTTTTTTGATCACTATTCCTGACTTCACATGGAGGAAATGTGTATTCTGAGGTTCAGTATTCCAAGTGTTACTGTGCAGATTCTTGTCCAGTTCCAAATAGCAATCTTGTACAATATTAAGTGCTGTAATGAAAATCCATGAATGACCATCTGTATAGGCGAAAACTACATTTACCACACATAGTTGCATTGCTTCAAGGGTACCTTATTGTTACAAACTTCCACTGTGCTGTTCATTCTCTTCCTGTAAACCCTCCAAGAGTAACAGTGTAGATAAATGATGTCCTTAATCTTACAGTCTCTTCTTCCTCCTGGAATGTGCTTCACAAAGCCAAGGAAGAGGCAGGACCATGTTGTTTCGAAGCTAATCCCTTCTGTACAGGAGTAGGTTAGTTGCACCTAGACTATAATATTGAAGTGTGTTAATGCCATAGGTGCTGATTTGTGTTATTTCTAGTACCAGGAGTAAGGGATGTTATTTGGAGTTCTTTTTACTTCCTCCCCCACCCCCCCTTAATGTTTCACAAAGATGAGCTTGAAAGTTTCTGCTTTATTATGGTGTTCTAGCATATATAACAATCATTTTATTGTGGTGACACTCATGAAAAGTAAGACCTCCATTTTGGACAGTAAAGTGCTATAAACTGTCTCTTTAATGTGTTGCAGTGTTAACTCTTGTTTCAATCCATCACAGTTTATATTTCAATCACTGTTAATATGATTAGGAAGGTAACTCTCATAGTCCTTGCCTGGTTTTGCTAAATATGTAGATCCATAAAAAAGCATTTATTTCTCACAGAATTGGATTAGAAGTTTGTAACAGAATGCAGCAAATTAAAGGAGAGCAGTGGTACAGAGGAAGAAGTATTTTCTCCCCTTTCTTCATGGGCTCCATTTGTTTTCCTTGTATGATACAATATGCAAAGAACATGCCTGAAAGCCACTTGTGTCCTTTTTTGTGTATCTCAAGATACCTGTCCTCCAAAGCTTAATGGTTTATGAAGAAATCTGGAGATGATCTGAGGTTTTGCATGTTACACTGACAGTTATGTTAGTGAAGTATTGTCTAACGTTCAGGTATGGCTGTGTGTTCTTCCTGTTTGTTTCTGCTTTTCAGGAACTTCCATTTTGGGATGTTGAGTGTTAGTTCATCTTCTGATACAACAGGGTGCAAATTGTACGTAACGTCTCACTGTGTACAGATGGGTGGAAATTGGAACCAACTTTACAGAGATCGGATGGGTCCTTTTCTGAAATACATTCTGGATGTCTATACCACCTAGTTGTACATACGTAGAGCATACTTAAATCCTGAATAAGCCCATGATAGCCATATGGCACAGCATAGTGTCTAGTTTGGGTTTTCGATGTGACACAGTACTGTTGTGATGGAGTTAATGTTGGAATTACGGCTGAAACAATATATAAGCTCATATGATTGCATATTATAAACTTATCTTTAGCATTTTTGAAACCGGAAGGTTCAGATTTAGAAGGGGATAGAGACAAAGAAGATGTTGTAGAGTATGCATACACTACTCCAGTAAGATAAATTAGATAAGATTATAAACTGGCCAGAAAAATGTAATAATAACTTGACCTTATACACTGAACTATCAATACATAAGAAGTAGTGCTAAAATGCGTTTAGTCATTTACATGCCTGCCTGGATTTGTCAGTATAGTTGAGCTGCACAAATGATATGTTCATTTATCAAATGGCTGAGGCTGCTTTTTGTTCAGGAGTCCTCATACATTTTTTTCTTCTGCTTGGTGACATTAACCCCTTGGAGACAGGCAAGAGCATTTCAAATAACATCCTTTTGTTGTGTGCATAAGCCATATGTATTAGCAGATGCACTAACAGGTCTCCAACAGCCACAAAAGTTTCTATCATTGTTTGTGAAGCCTGGGTATATAAACTCCAACATGGAGCTGAAAGTTCTGGCAGGTTTATTGGCAGTTAACATCATTTGTGAGTGTTCAGCAGTCTGGGAATCTGACTGTTCACAGATAATATGTCACTTTGGGAACTTCAGTCATCTTTATTTAGCATGTACCCAAGGGTTCAATATCAACTGATTTCGGGCTGGGTTGTTATTGCATCATGGCTTGTTTGCTCCAAATGCTATTGAAAGCAGCACAAGTCTCTCCATTGACTTTGATTAGTTCATCACCATATGACATAATAAATGTGTGTTGATTAATTCTCTGCAGTTCCTAATGTAATGTAATCCACATGTAATGAAGGACCATTAGTGGCCATTGTCACTGTCAGTTTCCAATAATATCTCATTTTCAGGCTGAAACCCCCAATCCTACACAGTATTACAAATAAGTCATATAAACAAAAAGTTCTTGCCACATAACTGGAATAGTAGAAACAACGTTTTCTAAACTTGGACCTTTCCCAAAATCATGCTCACAGATCCATGTGACACATTACAAAAGTTGCTGATTTCATTGTTTGGTTTTGGAACATGACTTCCAACTTGTGGACGGACAGCTGAAGGCTGCTGCAGCCTTTAAGCAGAAGGGCACAACGAGGAGAGTGTCACATAATGAAATGTAACTGTGACTCAGCTTTTGCTGAAAGTAACACTCATTTCTGCTACTTCCTCCCAGTTATCAAGAAATGCCTTACAGCACTGGAGTAAAGGGACACTGCCCATTTAAAGAATACTTCAAAACTTGCTAGAAATGGTGAACTGCAGAGAAGTAAAGCAGTGACCTTTCTTAGCTGTGAAACTTGTGCTATTCCTAATTTTAAGAGCAAAATGTCATGTACATAGATGTCCTAAAACACTGGGAGAAGTTGAAAACTTCCTGTTAAGATATTCTCTAATATAATTCAGCTTTGTTATAAAGATGTTGGACTGTGATAGTAGCAGAAGTGTTTGGTAAGACCTAAGCCATGGTCTGCTGGTAGCAATGTGTTTTCCATGTTTGGTGCATGTTTATGTGAGACATCAGAGATGAAAAAATTAGTAGCATTGGGGTAGGATGGGCACTCTTCTCATTCAGAGCTTTCTGACCTTTCTTTTATGTAACTTGTAACCTTGCTCCAAGGTTTGGCTGCCTTTGTTGTGCATAATAGCTGATCGAAATTATCCTCGTTGCAACTTGTGTCCATTGCCTCATCAAACGCGGATCTTTCACTGTGCATTTCTGAGGAGAGCTTGACTTTATCTTCTCTACACCCTTCCATTAGGTCATGGAAGACAGCAATAGGACTCCTCAGAACCTCTTAAAGCTGTGCAAGCCTTTTTCTCTCAAGATTGCTGCTTTAATGCTATTTACCTCTCCTCTGTAAGTCTGAAGTACGCATCCTTTCTTGAGACAGGAGAAGGTTTGATCTGTCTTCAAGGCATTTTTGTAAGATTCCCAGAGCAGGAGCCAAAGGATCACCAAAAAGCATCAAGACATTGGGATATCTTGGGTAACAGCGTGTGACCTTTACAATGGGGAAATAACAGAAAGAAGCAGGGCTCGATGTTTTCTACAAACAAGACTGGTCCTGTTGTCTGTCATTACAGCCAGACACAATGACAATCCCTGCTAGAGATTTATGTGACAGCATTTGTTATGTGGAGGAAAATTGTTTTCTTACTTTTGTTGTCTCCCTTGTTGGGTGTTAAAGTATTCGTCCCATTGCTGAGAGTTTTGGCATGGTTAGTAGTTCTTACCTGGGTATTTCTTTCCCTCCTTTGATTCCAGTGCCACTGTGGATTGAAGTGTAGGCTGGAAACCTCTAATGTCATTTTTCTTTGGGGCAGGTGCCCGCACTGGCATTTCAGTCTCTACTGATATTAGAAGCAACATCAGACTGGCAACACCATCCTATTTTTACTCTTGATATAGCCTCACCTGTGGCAATAAGCTGCTCATGCCCCCAGCTAAATTCTAGATCTGCTGGAAAAAGGTGGATCCAGGAGTTCTCACATGTTTTCTCTGCCATTGTCTATCTGTCCTTTCATCTGGATACATATTTTCTTGAAGTAGGGGAAACAGAACAGGGTAAGAAAAAAGGCTGGAGATTATTCTAGACTGTGCTCTGGAGACTTGCCATTTACAGGTACCTCTCGTGCTACGGGACAGGGGTGCTGCTGGGAGCTGCAGTTCTGCCACCTTTGTCCTCCAGCCACATTTGGATGCTATCTCCAGGGAAAGAAAGATGTCAAAATGGTAGCCTTTGGCATTACTTCGTGCTGTGTGTCAATGAGATTACATCCTTCATGATTCCCAGCTTGTGATCTGCTGATCTAGACTGGTGGTCCAGATTATGTCCATGAAATTTTATTTCCACAGCAGAGAATAAATATGCCCCAGAGACAGGTCGCTGGAATTGGTAGCAACAGTCCTTTTTGCCATGGCCTGGTCTGGGTTGTACCTATTCCTTTTTATAGATGGTCCTGCTTTACTAATTCTTTTAAGTATGAGTCACCTCTTCCATCACCTCCAAGGACTGTAGTCAGCTCTCTGTCTCACTTGTGCAGAGTCACCTAATGTATGTGAGCTTGTTTCTTACAAGGCAGAATTTAGAGAACTTAGCATCCTGTAGTTTATTCATAGTATTTTCTCAGCATCACAGGATGAAATAGTCTTTAGCTACGTCAGATGATATTGATGGTTGCTAAAGAGTTGCTGATGTTTCAGTGCCCCAGGATGGCTAGTCTTCAGTCCTGGTGCTAGATAAGGTCAAGTCTATCGGTCTACTATGGAAGACCTCATTAATTCTGAATAACTCCAAACTAATGAACTTATCACTAGTACCACAAGAGCAAAGACTTTTGAGGTTTTATCTAAGTTTTTGACAGAAAGAAGTGTTGACTTAATTGCAATTATTTATCTTTCATTTTCTTAGCTGAGCTTCATAGGCACAGGGGAGAGGGAAGGACTGCAGCTTCAGTTGTTTGTCTTACCCTCCGTAAAGGGTCTTACCTTGTAAAACTGAAGCCTTGGTGTTACCCTGTTTATTCCATGTGTATTAAAAAGAAATGTATATCTGCCTATCCATAGAGACTTTCTAACAAATACTTGCTGGATAGTTTCTTATTGAGGAGCTAAACTGTCAGCTTGTAGTAAGTGTTCAGATGACTCATTTATATCATTGCAAAGCACTGTCACTTTAAGGACTGGTGTCGACTTGGTAATGTGAGTGTCTTGCAAATACACTGGGATTCTCAGGATTGGTGAAGTATGTTTTGAAAGTCATATAAAAAAGAATTATAAACACAGGCAAAGTATTAGTTTTCCTTTTATATAATTGCCTGCTCTATGAGGTGCATTCTGCTTTTTCTTCCGTTTCACCATGTGTATTTATCAGTAGTTTCACAGGGTGGAATGGAAAACAGGCCAGAGTGGTGCTTACTCTGGTCAAAACCACAAAAAAGTGCTCATTCCACTCAGTGGCAAGAAAAATCTGGCTTTAGTGTCCAGTAGGTGCCTCGACCAAGAATGGAAGAGATGTATCTACTCCAAAAACAGGATAGGAAAAGGTTAGTAACTAGGTTTCCCTCCTACATAGCACACACCCCTGGCCATGTTCTTAATGGGAATTATTGCTGTCTTTGAGAATTGTATACACATGAAAGTCAGTATAAGGAACCACTACATTGTGTTTTAAATATAGATGTGTTTGGGGGAATGGGCTAGTTTATCCTGTAATAGCAGTCCTTCTAATGTTGCTGTTGTCTTCAAGTCTAGGAAAAGAAACGTATAGAAGCAGACTGTAGACTGTGGTTTTGTGCTGTGCAGTAATGTTGCTTTATTTCTTTAGAAGAGGCAATTAGATAACAAAGTGCCTCTTAGAATATCATAGTGACATCTGTACTCACAGATTAAGATTTTAGAAGGAAATTTGCTGATGGAACTTCTTTGACCTTCTTAGGCATTAGTGTTTTTCTTGATTACAGTCTCATTTCCCACCTGAGAAAACAGAAATAGGCAATAACTGTAACAGAGGAAAACAAAAATGTATTTTTTTTAGTAGCATGTCAGCATGATTGTGTACTGATTCTACATTTAGGAGCCATCTTTTGGTCCCATGTGCAGACACGAGGGGACAAGAGAGCGAAAAAGTCTTGTCTTCTGCCCTGTATGCCAGTTCTCTGTCTCTTCTCCTCATAGCCACTACAGCATCCTGCCTCTGCATCCCTGGCCCCTGTGCACAGTCTGAGCACAGAAGTAATTCGACAGGAGGGAGCAGTCAGAAGGCTTTTGTGTACACATATCAGCTCTTTGTAATAATTTATAAGGACTGCATCAGGAGCACAGGTTGGGAAATCTGGAGAACAGCCCTGTATCGTGCTGATGGTTGTACATGAACCTGACCCTCACTGAGGAAGGTACAGGCCACCTCCCTTATAGCCTTGTACCATTGCTGGCATAGGAACAGCATTGAATCTGAGTTGATGTGGACAATCTGCAGGTATGGAGAGAAACCACGCGTAAGGACAGTCACTGCGAACTTGTCTTCAGACAATGGGCTTTTTTCTTCTGATGTGTAGCTCATGTCCTAAGTTAGCTTTAGCGGGGACCACAAAGCAAAGTGATTCTGTACAAGAAATCCACTCATTTTTGTGAGCTGGTGTAAATTCAGGTGCATATTTCCTGAATTCTTTTATTGCAGTGGATTTTGCTGCTTTCTGAATTATTACTGGATTGTTTGTTCTGGGGACATGGAAATAATTGTGAACATCTTTGAAACACCAGTAGCATACAAAATCATAGAATGGTTTGGGTTGGAAAGGACCTTAAGACCATCCAGTTCCAACTGCCTGCCATTGGCAGAGATGCCTCACGCTAGACTGTGTCTCTCAAGGCTCTGTCCAGCCTGGAGGTAAATACCCACACTATGCAGTGGTGGTGTGAGCAGCTGGTATGTAAATTGACTTTTACCTGTGCTTTAATTTTCCAGTGCCTTATCAATCTACATTTGGGTTTTTTAATGTATAGATATGATTTAAAGTCACTTGCCACTTGAGCTGAGATTATAGCAAAACCAAATCTAATACCAAATTTCAAAGCCTGCAGGAGTGGCTCTTAGATCAAAAAGTGATAGCTGATCTGACTTACCAGTCTCATCCATGTATGGGCCTTCTGAAGAATTAAAAGTATTAATTCCTATAAAGGCAAACCTAGGGAAGTGAGGACACTGATCATCCAAGCCCATCCTCTGAATTAAAGAGTACAATGGAGCGCACTTATACATTTGATTTGCTAATCTTGTGTGAGAATTCAGAGTGTATTGCTGTTGCAGAGCTTTCAATTCCATTGAGCTTCTGGCTGCCCAAAGTAAACCATTTTGCTAGCTACTGCTGAGCTCCATGCTGCCCCACCTAGATAGCTACAAGTGTCCCAGCAAATTAAAGCTAGAACAGGCATGTCTAGGTTATACTGCAGCCAGTGTTATGACTGCATTTTTAATTACTGTGAGTTAACATAATTTTTTCCTTTATGAGGACAGCTCTGGGAGACACTTCTCTTTCTCTTTGATTTTATTGTTTCTGTTGGTGTGAGATAAAAACCACTCAGAATAAAGGAGCACAGAAGTTATGGGAAAAAAGCCAGTGTGAACACCTCTTACATGAAAAAAATAGTTTGTTGGTTGCACTTCACACTTTGGAAGTTATACCCAGGAGGTTTTAAAATTACTTTAAGCAGGACCTTATCATGCATACATATTGGGTAATTCTGGCCTTTCTACAAGCAAATATTGTAGGAGAGAATTAGTGTTACACATACCCGGATTTATTCATGTGTAGATCGAATACGGATGGCTCTGTAGATGTTTTGTGGTAGAGAAGTGACATAGCAAGCATTATAGAATATCATATCGAAATGGACCATCTTGAATTAATCTTTAGTGTTTGATCAATATTCATAAAGCATTTAGTTAAATCCATAAATCCACTCATTCTCAACAGGTAAGAATTAGAACGTTTCTATTTCTAATAGCAAAAACAAGGCTAGAATACTCCATGACATGGAACAAGGACATGGAACTGTTGGAAAAATCCAGAGGAAGCCACGAGGATGATCAGGGGACTGGAGCATCTCCCATACAAAGACAGGCTGAGAAAGTTGGGGCTGTTCAGCCTGGA